>CAKJTW010000387.1:0-85757 GCA_917880005.1 Nanger dama | reverse complement strand
TAGCTGTGTAAGATACTTCCTGTTATGCTTTACGCCATGTTCTGTGTGTATCTCTGATGTCTTTGTTGTTCCACAAAATATAATAATAATAATAATTCAGATAACAGTTTCTAAACTCACTTTTCTTGAGCTAGGATATTGAGATTTAGCAATGATGGATACATTGCTTATTTGCACATTGGTTTTGTGATTGCAAATCAATGCCTATTTTTTCAATCATACTTAAGTTTGAATCCTAACTCCATTATTTATCATCTGTTACATTAAATAATTGTTTAAATTTTCTGTTTGCTTTCTTATTTGAGATAATTAAATATGATTGCATTGATAAAATTACTTATCACTTTTAATATGTTTATGTATAAGTAATGGTCCTATAATTATAATTATTAATATGGTATAATATTCTTAAATCTTTAGTTGCCAGGGTTGTACCATACTCCCTAGAAAAATTGTTTTTGGTAGAGTTATTGAGTTACTTATTGATGATTACTTTTTTTCCATTTTTCCTTTCATCAGATCCAGGAGTAGGATATGGTCTTACTGACCTAAATAAGGAATGAGACTCCTCTAGTACAGAATCTAAGAGCACACAGTCAGTTTCAGGGCTGATTCTGCATTGCACAATTGTTAAAATGACTGCCTCCTTAAATATTACACTCCAGGCATTACTTGACTCACCATGAGTCCCAGCCCTGCTGCTCATTTCCCCACCCTTTATGTTGCAAGTTTTCCCTGCAAGCATAGTCTAAATATAGTGTCATGGATGAAAAATACAAGATGGCCTGCAATTAAATTATGGCTGCACTTGCCCACTGTGTGACAATGTGAATTGCTTAATCTCCCTGTGCCATAGTTCACTTGGTTGCAAAACTGAGTTAACAGTTGTACCAACAGTTAGGATTGCTACATGAATTAATTCATTTAATACAGTAAAGCAACTTAAAGTATTTTGGCATTCATAGAAAGTCCATTTGAAAGTAGCTATTATTGTTTTTATTAAAAGCTAAATTTTATTCTTCTAAATTTCACTCTCTGCTTTAACAGTATGGAAAACTGTTCTCTAATTTACCTTGGCTTGGTATCACATGGTTAATGTGGGAATGAAATAAGATATTAAAACAATCATCACAGTGTTATAAAAATCCCCGAGTTTTAGATGTGAATTCTCCATGAATTTTCTGCCAATTATTTAATAATATTATCACCTCCACTTTGTAGAACTAATAGGGAGAGCACATATGACTTTGTAGCACATAGTGTGGCAATTTGGCTCATTCCTTTCATATACTGCTTTTCTTTCCCACTGTTACATGATCTAAGATCTAAGGACTGAGATCTAGGAAAATAGTTATTGCATGATCTAGGAAAATATTCCTAGTTTTCCTGCTTAGAAGCAATATAGATCTTAGAAAATGCTTGTTTACTTAATATATTGTTCATAATTTGATTCTGAAATTGAGTAAAGGAACAGACACTTTTAATTTAAAATTGTCAACTTAAAAGAGAGGAAAAATTAATACACAAAAGAATAAAATTGCAATCTTTATCATTTTTATGAACAAAAGCATTTAGTATTTCACTCATTACCTTCACAAAATTATTTCCAGTGCTACATACAATATAATTTCTAATTGTACAGATGAGACATTTTGGTGATGAAATCTTGTATAACATGAAATAGGTAAGATTTAAGTTTGAATTTCTCAAGAGTAAAACAAGGTATATTTCAAGTATATTTGTATATTTGATAAAAATTGGTAACTCAATCCTTCAAAATAATTTAAAAACACTGTTGAAACTAAAGCTATCTCTATTATTTTATAAATCCTGAATTCTATAATTTTTTCAAAATAATTGTTCTTTGAATTCCAATGGTTAAAACTTTATGTCTTACTTTATTTTAAATCTCTTATTATGATATCAAACTGAATAGACATATGTAACCTTTTTGTTATAATATGTGGGCTCAAATGAAGTTTTCTTTAATATTATCTATACCTAGACTTAAGCTATTACATTTTTTGGCATTTCAAACTGACTTAATACCATTATTTATTATAATTATTTGATTGTAAATTTTATTTAATAGAATAAGAAATATATAGAAGTTACTTTGATGAACAAAAATATTTGCTACCATGTGTAAAATTAATAATTTACACATTAAAAACCTGTGCACATGATCAATTTTAAATTTAAAAAGTAAGCCTTACTATCATTTTCATATTTACCTTTCTTACTTGAAATGTTGCTGATTTTTCTCACTAGTGAGGCTTTGAATATTTACTGTAAGTGGAAATACTTGTTTCATCAAAGTATTAAACTGGCCTTTAAATATTCTATTTTTTCTAAACATAAAGTACTCTTAAATAAAACTAATTATCTCTACCCAAGGGATCTCTGCCACCTGGCACATTTAAATTTCTAATTAAAATCATCACTTTTTGAATTACCTGATTTGTTGTATTTTTTTTTTTAAATTTCCCCAGAAAGCTCTCACTCTATTTAGAATATGTTTTTCTTCAGCCTCTCTAGGGAATAGAGGACACAGTGCATTTTATTTCTCAGATGTGAACAGGGTGCTAAGTAATATTATTTGTGAGCTTCCCAGTCAGTAGAGTTAGTAAACAATTGGCCTGTCAATGCAAGAGATGCAAGAGGCCAATGCAAACAGGCCAGTGCAGGAGATGCAAGAGACACAGGTTGGATCCCTGGGTCATGAAATTCAAGTGAGTCAGAAATGACAACTCACTCTAGAATCCTTGCCTGGAGAATTCCATGGACAGAGGAGTATGGTGGGCTACAGAGTAGGATACGACTGAACACACACACACACACACACACACACAGAATATTATTTGGGTCGATCAAATAGACACGAATCCAATTCCTACCTTAACTGTTATGAATGCATTATGCAGAGCCCCTGTATGATATGTTCCTTGATTCCTGCTTAGAGGACAGATCTGTGTAGTGGTTATAATACATATTCTGATGGCAAATATTTTTATGTACCAAATTAGTGTGTTATTGATTTCTTAAGCAACCTGAGATTTAGCTGATGAATGTATTAAACATATATCAAAATTTAAAATTTAACCTAAGGGTTAATCGTAGTAGGAGAAAAATTTTCCTCTCTTTTTGCAGCCTATCACCAATTTTCCCCAAATTTATTTTACATCTTCAAGATATGAATACTTTCAGCCTCTAGTTATAATAAAATGACAATCTGGAATAAGTCTAGCTGAGATTATGGGAAAGATGCTAAGCAAAAGTTTGTGAGTTATACGTTTCAAATGTGGAGAAATTTCTCCAACACAAAGATTGTTTAAAAATCTTGGCTTAGAGTCCATTTCTCATGACCCCCAAATTGGATGTTGTTTCCTATTATTTAGTAAATAGTGATTTCTCAAGGTTTATGATTAGGAGGAGAAAATATTTACAAGAGAGGGAAGGCATAGAATAAGTGACAGTGGGAGTGATTTGGAAGGTTAATTTAAAAGTATCAGGAGCCTTGTGGCAAAGATCATGAGTAGTGGGTAGTGGGGCAGGCTTCTCATGGGGACCAGATGTGATAAAGGACAGAAAGGAGAGGCCAGCCAGGCCTGAGCTCCTGCAGGGGCTCATGCAAGAAACAGCTAATGCTGGAAAGGAGTTATCTGTTGATCAGCAGAGTGCAGTACTATGCGTGGGCTTCCCAGGTGGCTCAGTGGTAAAGAATCTGCCTACCAAGGCAGGAGCGGCCAGGGAGCCTGGAGGACTATCGTCCATGGGTTGCAAAGATCCTACATAGCTGAGCGACCGAGCACAGCTCAGCGCAGTATTATGCTTAAATAAAGAAGCCTTCTGCTGGAATAGAATAGAAATTCCAGAAAAGGCTCAAAAAACATGAAAAGTTGTCATTGGCTAAAAATAGCCTACCAAATTGGTAAAGCATGGACATTTAAAATAACCGTCATTCGGACAACTGGGCACCCTTGGCGGGGGGGGGGGAACAAACAAACCAACAACCAGTATATGTATTTTTGATAAATATCCCACAGCAGAATAAACTCCAAATGATACATTTTAGAGTGAAATGATTAAATTATTCTAAGAAATGGGTTTTATAATTTTGGAGTAAGGAAAGTTTAACTCATTAAAATTTAGAATGCAGGACACACACACAAACAAACTGTAAAACTAGATGATTCCAGATGCTAAAAAGTAGAAAGCTCCATTAAGTATCAAATATAATTAATATAACTGAAAAAAACTGTTACAACTGATTTCAAATAAAGTGATCTTGGCTCCTTAATACAGAGGAAAAGTCCAAAGTATAAATTTAAAAATGGGCAAAACAGATGAATTAACAATTCACAGAAGAAAATTATTCTTTCAACATACAGACAACAGCTCCATTTGCAAAAAAAAAAAAAAAATAAATTGTAATCTGAACAATAATAAAGTATTAAAAAAATCTGAGACATTTTCCTATGCATTGTGTATGTGTGGAGAGGAATATCCAATCAACTAATATCACAATTGTGGTCAGCCTTTGAATTAATCAGTAAGCATGCGCACATACTAAGATATGTAGTAACACTTCAACAAATTTGTGGCTTGAAAATGTGTGAATATTTTATGATTTAATGAGCCTTGATTTTGATATTGTCATCTATTCTTTTTCTCCCATAGTTATAGGAGACCTTTAAAATATATTCTATAATTTATTAAAAATTTCTAGTGCTTGAAACTAGATTGGCTTGTTGTGACCCAGTGCCTCTTAAACACAAATGAAAGTTATTTTTCGGTGTTGTTGCTTTAGAGATTGGGAAATTAAACTTGGTTTTAAGTATGTCCTTTTATAAAGATGTTGATTTATTTTTCAAAGAATTCAGTGGCACCACCAGTCTTGAAATGTATTTTCGTTGCTTGATTACTACTTTTTTTAAATAATAAAGCTAATTCATTTTTCTGAATTAGTTTCAGAAAAAAATTGAAGCATAGTCAAAAATAAGAAAGAGTATTATGCTTTTGTCCATGATAGAATGTGCTCATTAAGTAAAATATAAGAAATAGAGGGAATTATGTATATACATATGATACATGGTGTTCTAAATATGGCTTTTTAGCTTAACATAAAGGATATGTACAGTATGATTATGATTTGGTTTGCTTAAAATATGCTTAATTCATGTTGTATGTAATTACATTTTATTCATTTCTATAACTTCTTGGTTTTTCTCTGTGTGAAATTATCATAATTACATACAATTCTAGTTTGATAAATATTTGACATTATGAATGATGGGAAATGAACATTCTCAGATGTGTCCCTTGGCACACGTGTGCACACATTTCCTCTGGTACTCTGCTAAGGGTAAGATTTTCTTGATGAAGGCAGACTGTGTGCTAATATAGTGTACAATTCATACAGCAGCATCAGGGGAGAGCTTTCATTCCTCCACACCCTTTACATATGTGATAGGGTGAGTCTTTTTGTTTGTTTTATTTCATTCTTGTAATGAATGTGTCATAGATTTCATTTGGTTTTAATCTGGTTTTAATTTGCATTTACCAGTTGCTAATGAGGTATTTTCTTATTTTTCTGGGCATTTAGATTATTCTCTTTTGAAATGCATCTTTAGGTCTGCTGTCAATTTTTTTAATTTTTATTTTTACTTTATTTTGCTTTACAATATTGTATTGGTTTTGCCATAGATTGACATGAATCTGCTACGGGTGTACATGAGTTCCCATTCCTGAACCCCCTCCCACCTCCCACCCCATATCATCTCTCTGGATCATCCCCGTGCACCACCCCAAGCATCCTGTATCCTGTATCGAACATAGACTGGTGATTCTTTTCTTACATGATAGTATACATGTTTCAATGCCATTCTCCCAAATCATCCCACCCTCTCCTTCTCCCAGAGTCCAAAAGTCCATTCTTTAAATCTGTGTCTCTTTTGCTACCTCACATACAGGTTTATCATTGCCATCTTTCTAAATTTCATATATATGTGTTAGTTTACTATATTGGTGTTTTTCTTTCTGGCTTACTTCACTGTATAATCAGCTCCAGTTTCATCCACCTCATTAGAACTGATTCAAATGTATTCTTTGTAAAGGCTGAGTAATACTCCATTGTATATATGTACCACTGCTTTCTTATCCATTCATCTGCTTTCTTATCCATTCATCTGCTTTCTTATCCATCTAGGTTGTTTCCATGTCCTGGCTATTATAAACAGTGCTGCAATGAACATTGGGGTACACGTGTCTCTTTCAATTCTGATTTCCTTGGTGTGTATGCCCAGCAGTGGGATTGCTATGTCTTAAGGCAGTTCTATTTGCAATTTTTAAGAAATCTCCACACTGTTCTCCATAGTGGCTGTATTAGTTTGCATTCCCACCAAGAGTGTAAGACGATTCCCTTTGCTCCACACCCTCTCCAGAATTTATTTCTTGTAGAGTTTTTGATCATCGCCATTCTGACTGGTGTGAAATGGTACCTCACTGTGGTTTTGATTTGCATTTCTCTGATAATGAGTGATGTTGAGCATCTTTTCATGTGTTTGTTAGCCATCCATATGTCTTGTTTGGAGAAATGTCTATTTAGTTCTTTGGCCCATTTTTTGATTGGGTCATTTATTTTTCTGGAATTGAGCTGCATAAGTTGCTTGTGTATTTTTGAGATTAGTTGTTTGCCAGTTGCTTCATTTGCTATTATTTTCTCCCATTCAGAAGTCTGTCTTTTCACCTTACTTATAGTTTCCTTTGTTGTACAGAAGCTTTTAATTTTAATTAGATCCCATTTGTTTATTTTTGCTTTTATTTCCAGTATTCTGGGAGGTGGATCATAGAGGATCCTGCTGTGATTTATGTTGGAGAGTGTTTTGCCTATGTTCTCCTCTAGGAGTTTTATAGTTTCTGGTCTTACATTTAGATCATTAATTCATTTTGAGTTTATTTTTGTGTATGGTGTTAAAAAGTGATCTAATTTCATTCTTTTACAAGTGGTTGACCAGTTTTCCCAGCACCACCTGATAAAGAGATTGTCTTTACTCCATTGGATATTCTTGCCTCCTTTGTCGAAGATAAGGTGTCCATAGGTGTGTGGATTTATCTCTGGGCTTTCTATTTCCTTCCATTGATCTATATTTCTCTCTTTGTGCCAGTACCATACTGTCTTGATGACTGTGGCTTTGTAGTAGAGCCTGAAGTGAGGCAGGTTGATTCCTCCAGTTCCATTTTTCTTTCTCCAGATTGCTTAGGATATTTGAGGGTTTTTTGTATTTCCATACAAATTGTGAAATTATTTGTTCTAGCTCTGTGAAAAATACCTCTGGTAGCTTGATAGGAATTGCATTGAATCTGTAGATTGCTTTGGGTAGTATACTCATTTTCAGTATATTGATTCTTCCGATCCATAAACATGGTAAATTTCTTCATCTATTAGTGTCCTCTTTGATTTCTTTCCTCAGTGTTTTATAATTTTCTATATATAGGTCTTTAGTTTCTTTAGGCAGGTATATTCCTAAGTATTTTATTCTTTTTTTGCAATGGTGAATGGAATTGTTTCCTTAATTTCTTTTTCTACTTTCTCATTATTAGTGTGTAGGAATGCAAGGGATTTCTGTGTGTTGATTTTATATCCTGCAACTTTACTATATTCATTGATTAGCTCTAGTAGTTTTCTGGTGGAGTCTTTAGGGTTTTCTATGTAGAGGATCATGTCATCTGCAAACAGTGAGAGTTTTACTTCTTCTTTTCCAGTTTGGATTCCTTTTATTCATTTATTTATTTTTTTTCTGCTCTGATTGCTGTGGCCAAAACTTCCAGAACTATGTTGAATAGTAGCGGTGAAAGTGGGCACCCATGTCTTGTTCCTGACTTTAGGTGAAATGTTTTCAATTTTTCACCATTGAGGATAATGTTTGCTGTGGGTTTGTCATATATAGCTTTTATTACATTGAGGTATGTTCCTTCTATTCCTGCTTTTTGGAGAGTTTTTATCATAAATGGATGTTGAATTTTGTCAAAGGCCTTCTCTGCATCTATTGAGATAATCTTATGGCTTTTATGTTTCAATTTGTTAATGTGGGGAATTACATTGATTGATTTGCAAATAATGATTTGCGAAGAATCCTTGCACCCCTGGAATAAAGCCCAATTGGTCATGGTGTATGAACTTTTTGATGTGTTGTTGGATTCTGATTGCTAGAATTTGGTTAAGGATTTTTGCATCTATGTTCATCAGTGATATTGGCCTGTAGTTTTCTTTTTTTGTGGGGTCTTTATCAGGTTTTGGTATTAGGGTGATGGTGGCCTCATAGAATGAGTTTGGAAGTTTACCTTCCTCTGCAATTTTCTGGAAGAGTTTGAGTAGGATAGGTATTAGCTCATCTCAAAATTTTTGGTAGAATTCAACTGTGAAGCCGTCTGGACCTGGGCTTTTGTTTGTTGGAAGATTTCTGATTACAGTTTCAATTTCTGTGCTTGTGATGGGTCTGTTAAGATTATCTATTTCTTCTTGGTTCAGTTTTGGAAAGTTGTACTTTTCTAAGAATTTGTCCATTTCTTCCAAGTTGTCCATTTTATTGGCATATAATTGCTGATAGTAGTCTCTTATGATCCTTTGTATTTCTGTGTTGTCTGTTATGATCTCTCCATTTTCATTTCTAATTTTATTGATTTGATTTTTCTCCCTTTGTTTCTTGATGAGTCTGGCTAATGGTTTGTCAATTTTATTTATCCTTTCAAAGAACCAGCTTTTGGCTTTGTTGATTTTTGCTATGGTCTGTTGTCAATTTTTTTCCTGAATTTTTGAGGCTTTTGATTTAGAGCACTCCTTTAATGATAAGAGCAGTTCTCCGGGGTTTCCTTACCCTACTGCTCTCCGCCCGGGTGCCCTTTCCCAATAAAATCTCTTGCTTTGTCAGCACATGTGTCTCCTCGGACAATTCATTTCTGAGTGTTAGACAAGAGCCCAGTTTCAGGCCCTGGAAGGGGTCCGCCTTCTTGCAACAAATGGCAACTCTGGTGGGACTTTTCTTCACTGAGACTGACATCCTGACCACTCCGGGGTACTCATGGGCCAGCTTGCCTGCCAATGGACCAGACCTAGGGACCGCAACTGGGACCCTTTGTCCCTGGTCTCCTCCTGATGCGGACAACTGGTCAGAGTGCCCCAATCGGTAAGAAACAAGAGACTTTATTGACCTCTCTCCCCTTCCCTCTCTCTCTTTCCTCTCTTTAACCCTTCCTATCCTTCCCTGTTTTTCTAGTCCCCCGGTCCTGGACACAGAAATCTGGTTGAAGGGCCCTCAGCCTGAGTTGAGTTGAGGATTGGAGACTGATCACCCTCCTCTTGGCAGAGAACTCAAATTCTGGTTCTGGTCTGGTCTGATTTCTGGTAGGGCTGAGTTCTAGTCCTCCCTTCTCTGGAGGCCCAGGGAAAAGTCCCATAAAGCCTGAGTATCTGTAGGTGGCCGGAGATGTCTATAAGGCCACCCCTTTCACCCCTCCTCTCCTGCCTCCTCCTCCTTCTTCTTTCAACCTGGCTTCCTTTCCTCCCTTGAAATCTGTGATGTTAGTACTTGGATCTGAAGTTCTGTGTCTCTATAGGGTTTTCTGAGACACTGTATTCTTGTATTTAAGGGCTTCCCTAGTGGTACAGAGGTTAAAGCACCTGCCTGCAATGTGGGAGACCTGGGTTCGATCCCTGGGTTGGGAAGATCCCCTGGAGAAGGAAATGGCAACCCACTCTAGTATTCTTGCCTGGAGAATCTCATGGATGGAGGAGCTTGGTGGGCTACAGTCCACAAGTCACAAAGAGTAGGACATGTCTGAGTGACTTCACTTTCATTTAACAATAGTGTATTTAAACCTTTTATATTGAAAAATTTCACTCTGAATAGCAGCATTTCTTTTTAATATAAATTTATTTATTTTAATTGGAGGCTAATTGCTTTACAATATTGTATTGGTTTTGCCATACATCAACACAAATCCACCACAGGTATACAGGTGTTTCCCTTCCTGAACCCCCCTCCCACCTCCCTCCTCAAGCAGCATTTCTTAGTCCAAGTAGTTCAACTGATTAATGTTTACATTATGACTAATAATTTTGTCAAAAACACTTTTCTTGCACCAACGTCATGAAGTTAATAAACATTATCTTGAAAAAGACTTGTTATGCATTTTTACTTAAGTCTACAAATTATCTGAGATTACACTTTAAAATAAATTTTGTGAAGTGAGGGTCAAGCTCTCTTTTTGTACCATTATATATATTTAAATAAATATAATTTATTAAAAGACCATCTTTTCTACATTTTCTACTGTATGAACTTTTGCTTATTCAAGTGTGACCATGTTCTATAAACAGTCAACAAGTATTCTCTAAAGCTTTCCATATGCAGTAATCTTTGCTAGCTGAAATCTTTTGGTTTTAAGTAAATTATAACAATATAGAGGGAGGAAAAGCTAGGATATGCATTATGAATTTTGGAGAAAAATATTGGGAGGCCAATTGCTAGATAAAATATACTATATTGTTTTAGTACTTTGGCCATCTGATGCACAGAGCCAACTCAATGTAAAAGACCCTGATGTTAATAAAGATGAAGGCAAAAAGAAGGAGACAGCAGAGGATGAGATGGTTGGATATTAATAGTGTCACTGACTCAATGGACATGAATCTGAGCAAATTCTGAGATATAGTGGAGGACTGAGGAGCCTGACATACTATATGGTCCATGAAGACACAAGAAGTCGGACACGGATTACCAACTGAACAACAGCAAATCAACTAAGCAGTGAATTTTTCCTGACAGAGACTATGCATTAAATATGAGATCAGCAAAGAAAATTAATTTCTTATAAATACAAACACTAGGGAGATAATCCTGATATCAGAAAGTCAAGCATAAAATGGCAGGATCATGAGGACAATCAATTTATACTAATGCAGGAAGCAAAATTCCAAATAAGTCTGATTAAGACAACAGCAGAACTAAGTGGGGGAAGATCACTAGCTCAAAGCAGTGGATAAGACGCTAAACATTAAGGCAGTCATTTTCTCAAGGCTACCATGATAGCCTTATTCCTCAGAGTATATATAATGGGATTAAACATCGGGGTAACATGGTTTAGAAAGAAGAGAGAAAAAATCTTTCCTGTAAAAATATTTGGAATCATGTCATAAATATGTAATGGTTCTGGGTCCACAAAATAAAGGCACAACTATGGGGCTTCCCAGGTGGTGCTAACAGTAAAGAACCTACCTGCCATTGCAGGAGACGTTAAGAGATGCAGGTTTGATCCCTGGGTAGGGAAGATCCCTGGGAGAAGGGCACAACAACCCATTCCAGGGTTCTTGGCTGGAGAATCCCATGGACAGAGGAGCATGGTGGGCCACTGTCTACAAAGTTGCAGAGAGTTGGACAATACCAAAGCAACTTAGTGCACATGTGTGATGTGATGTGAACTGGTGGAGAAAACTTTGGCTCATTCCGTTGCTGATGGCAAACATGGGATGGAGAAGTGATTTTACTGTAGGAGCCAAGTATCAGCTGAAAAGTGATCATGACAGACAGTATCCTAATGGCACAACCATAGAGATTTTGACACCTCATTCAGAAAAACATTGCCACAGCCCAGCTTGTAGTGAGATCCAGAACAGGACAGAGGGGAGATCTGGCAAGTTTGCCTTTCCTGATGGCAACACCACTGATTCAAGAGCCAAGAGTCATTAATGGAATCCAGAGCTCCTGGTTTATAACTAGAGGAAGCTGTGAAAGTTACAGTTGGCCACATGGCAGTCACGGGCCATAACTGTCAAGACCAAGCATTCTATGTGGCCAAGAACAGAAATAAAAGATATCTTTGTAGTGCATTATATATATATATATATATATATATATATATATATATATATATCTGATTGAAGGTTTATGGATATTCTAGAAAGAGGGACAGATACATAACAGATTTCCAGGAAGGAAAAGTTAACTGAGGAAAATGCACATGGGAATTTGAGAGCCTGGTCAACTCTGATTATGGGAATATTGAAGTTGCTTCTCACCAGGATAATCACATATAAAAGAAAATATCAAAAAGAAACACAGACATTGGGAATACAGAAAAATCTGCAGAGAACCAATGTTATCGCTGAAGTGAGGTACACTTCTGGGTTGTGTGTGTGTTTCACGTTCTCTCTGTGCAGAGTGAAATTGGTCACTTTTCCACTTTTGCATAGCTTTATATAAATATATATTTGTTGTTGTTGTTCAGTCTTCCACCTGTGTCCAACTCTTCACATCCCTATCCCTGTGGACTGCAGCACTCCAGGCCGCCCTCTCTCACCATCTTCTGGAGTTTGCCTAAGTTTATGTCCACTGAATCCGTGATGCCATCCAGCCATCTCATCTTCTGATGCCCTCTTCTCCTTCTACCTGCAATTATTCCAAACATCAGGGTCTTTTCTAATGAGCTGGTTGTTTGAATCAGGTGGCCAAAGTTGGAACTTCAGCTTCAGCATCAGTCCTTCCAATGCATATTGAAATATATACATTTATATTATATAAAAAATACATATGCAAAAGTGCCTATATCCATTTCATAATCTTAAATTTATCTCTATTTGTAACTATTAGCTATCTAAGTCCTTTTTTAAAAGAAATGATCAAATATTATATATTCTGATTCTGTTTAGTTCACAAAAAAATATTATTTATATCAAATATCAAAGATTACTTGGCTGATATTAAAGTTACCCTGTTAGCTACTAAATATTCTGTAAAATGTTAGGAGGCAATAAGAAAAGATATGCAGTAATTTTCTTCTATATGTATTTTTTCTTTTCTGAATAAAATTTATGATTTTTGTGATGTGCACATTATTCTTTTGTAATAAAACCATACTCCAAAAAGTATAAATAAATAAGTCAGACATTATCTGAATTCCCTTCACTGTGAAAAAGCGCATTCTCTCTTCTAATACACATCCAGATACTGCTGACATATATACACACCAACTACAAAGATGCCCATGTGAAATGTTATATGAACATATGGATGCTATCTCCCTTTGTTTTACAAAAACAGAGTTATGTTTTATACATGCATTTATGTACTTACTTTCATGCTTTCAAAGCTTGGGGTTTCCTCACTGGTGTGGATCTAAAACATTGTCTTGAGAGACTGCAGCATCACATGGGAAACAGGTGCCGGTGTTTACTGTGTTCCAAATGAGAACAGCTTCCCTTTGCTTTGCTAGTGTTCTCTTTTGCAGTACTAAAAAGCTTTTAACAAACATCTTGGAGAAGCACACGTAGCAGTCATTCTTGGGCAAATATTTTTATGAGGTTTCATTGATATAGTTTTTAAAGTTAAAAAAATGCTACATTAAAAAAAAATCACTGTTCTTACATGATACAGAATTTATTCCAGATGATTAGAATAAAAACACCTTAATAAAATGACTGCTTACACAATGTACTTGTACACTAGATCTTTTGTAGATCTATTGTAACAAATTATCACAAATTGGGTGGTTTAAGTAACAAAACTTGACTTTCTCACATCTTTAAAAGCCATTGTCCCAAATCACAGTGCTGGCAAGGTTTCCTTCACGGTTCTGTCATGTGCCGCTCCCAGCTGCTTCCTTCATCTTCACGTGATATTTTTCTAGGTTTGCTGCATCTCTAGTCTTCACTTAATCTCTCTTCC
Organism: Nanger dama; assembly: GCA_917880005.1. Taxonomy (NCBI): domain Eukaryota; kingdom Metazoa; phylum Chordata; class Mammalia; order Artiodactyla; family Bovidae; genus Nanger; species Nanger dama. Next base: position 72,036 of record CAKJTW010000387.1, on the reverse strand, counting down.
CCACTTATAAGAACTAAGAACATTGATCATAGGATATAATGCCCTTTCCTTAAATTAAAATAATCTTATTTGAAAGTCCTTAACTGAATTACATCTGCAAAGGCTTTTATTTTCCTATTAAGTTCACGTTTGCAGGTTATAACTTGACACATATTTAGAGGGATCAACATTCAACCCAATGTCATTTATAGTTTAAATTCCCAATACTCCTAATACTAAGGAGACACCACAAAAGCACAGCATGAAGCTACAAGCAGAAGGAAATGGTGTCACTAGAGAAGAGTCAGCATTGAGGTAACAAAGGATCCTTTCAGGGCTTGTACTCTGAAAGGGATATAGACAGTTGCAAAACAGAGAAAGAAGGAAAAAATGCCCCAAAATACTAAGATTCCACTACTCCCACCAACTTGGATGTGGTTGTGGTTTGCTCATCGTCTAAATCCAATCCTAAGTACAGAAAAAGGACAGTGAATATGTCTGAAGGAGTGGAAGTTTCAAGCAAATTTCTTACAGGGCATGACTCTGATCATTAGTTATATGGCAGTTAACTATCATTTTATTGCTCAGGAAATCTCTCAACTCACCCTTTCCTAGTGAAAGGAAAGATAGGTCTTCAGAATAGATCATTGCCGTGGAGATAATGTGTACTTTGATAACCCAGAAACCCTTAACTCTTTGACACTAAGGTCTTTTTACATAATGTGAGATGGCAGAGACGATATTAACTATCATTTCATAGGAACATAGAAATAATACTAGACATTTTCTGATGTATTTACATGAGAAACAGAAACAAATCGCTTCCATAATTTCAAGCCTTCGAGTCAAGTTGATAATTTACTTAGTAGTTTTCTCAGTGCTACAGTGATATCTTTGTTCCTCAGTGTATATATAATGGGATTCAACGTTGGGATCAAAACTTTGTAGAAAAGAGAGATCAGCTTCCCAGTTTCTTCAGATTGATTTGGTTTGGGCTGTAAATAGGTGGTAGAGGCTGTGCTGTAGAATAAGACCACCACTGTGAGATGAGACGAGCAAGTGGCGAAGGCTTTAGCCCTCCCTCTGGCGGATCATGATTTCAGAATGTTGGAGGTGATTTTGCCGTAGGAGACACCAATCAACAGAAATGGGACCATGATGAACACGACTGCAACTACATACACTGCTATCTCATTTACAAATGTGTCCCCACAAGCGAGCTTGAACACTGGGGGAGGTCACAGAAAAAATGATTAACTGTGGTAGACCCACAAAAGGGCAGAGAGAAAACCTGCCATGTTTGCCCAATTACAACAGGAACTGCACTGACCCAGGAGGCAGTGACCAGCTGGACGCAGACCTGGGGGCTCATGATCAGACAATAGTGAAGAGGGTTACAAATGGCCACGTAGTGGTCGTCAGGCCATCACGGCCAGGAGGAGACACTCCAAACCTCCAAACAGAAGGACCAAACACATTTGTGTAGCACAGGCAATGAAAGAAATGTGTCCTTTCTGGTTCAGGAGGTCCGTGAGCATTCTTGGGATAGTGACAGTTACATAACAGATTTCTAAAATGGAAAAGTGGTTGAGGAAAAAGTACATGCGGGTCTGGAGAGTAGAGTCAATTCTTGTTATCAGTACAATGACACTATTGCACATCAGGATAGTCAGATAGAGGACTAAAAATATCCCAAAGAGAATCCATTAGAAATTGGGAATATCAGAAAACCCCAAGAAGTTAAAGTCCATCATTGTAGTGATGTTTGATTTTTCTGTTCTTAATTTATACTCCATCTGTAGATACGGTAAATTCAACATGGTTAATTCATTAATGCTTTTGACCAACATTTCCCTTCTGTTAACTGAATTAGATGCATGAACTTATTTACATAATCCCTTCAATTATCGCTGCCTTTGCCTTCCTCAGTTTCTAAGAAATGAGATTTGAAACCTCAGCAATGAACTGTGTGCAGTTAAAATCAATTAGAGAAATCAAATCTTCGTCTTTCATACTTGGATGTAGTGATACCAGAGGGCTTCCTTGGTATCTCAGCAGTAAAAGAATTTGCCTGAAATGCAGGGAATACAGGAGATGTGGGTTTGAGCCATGGGTAAGGAAGATCCCTTGGAGGAGGGGATGGCAACCTACTCCAATATTCTTGCCTAGAGAATTCCATGGGCAGAGAAGCCTGGTGGACTATGGCCCATGGGATCACAGAGTCAGACATGACGGAAGTGACTGGGCAGCAGCAGTGATGATACCAGAAACAATAAGATATCCTCATTTCTATTTAGAGCTTATTGTGCAGAAATAGGATTAAATTATTTCACCCCTTTTAAGGGTGAAATTATATATGACACAGGCTTGAAATTGTTTTCCTTTGGGTTCATCAATTTCTTTTTCTGTACCTATTGACTTATTCCATCTCCTTTCAATTCAAAGATTTCCACTTAAAACTTTTGCCTAATTCCTATTCAAAACATTTTAAGCCTTCCCATTTCTACTTCAACAAGAGCTGACTTTCTTAAACTTATTCCTTGCAACTGGAGGAACAAATATGTGTAACTGTATTGTTCTCTTCTGTGTACCTCACCCATCAGTTATGCTACACATGGAAAGCATTAGTTGACATCATGGGGTCCAATAATGTTCCCTGTTAATACCCATTGTACATTGCATTGCAAATAACAATTATTCTTTAACTCAGTCCATAAATATGACTCATTCTTCCTGATATTTGAGGTTCCCTGATAGCTCAGTTGGTAAAGAACCTACCTGCAATGCAGGAGACCCTGGTTTGATTCCCGGGTCAGGAAGATCCACTGGAGAAGGGACAGGCTGCCCACTCCAGTATTCTGGGGCTTCTCTTGTGACTCAGCTGGTAAAGAATCTCCCTGCAAGGTGAGAGACCTGGGTTTGATTCCCAGGTTGGGAGATCACCTGGAGAAGGGAAAGGCTACCCACTCCAGTATTCTGGCCTGGAGAATTCTATGGACTGTATAGTCCATGGGGTCACAAAGAGTTGGACACGACTGAGTGACTTTCATTTTCATGATATTTTAATACAGTTTCTTCTTAACATATGTGATTCTCTGATATATTGCCATCTACTTCTCTTACAACTGCATAAAATATGTGCTATATAATTCTGCTGTAATTTCATCAAATAAATGTAACTTTACTTAAACCCTATGATTATTCATTTTAGGAATTCAAATGACAAAAGCATATGAGTGGGACTAACACACACACACACAGAGGCCCGTTATCCTGCTTCATTTCAAGTTCATGTAATCACATATCAGGCAGTCAACACTTTGACAGTACTCATAACAGTCCATTAATGTTTGTTCCCTAACTGTGTTTTCATATTTCATTAAGTCTGCTATATCTGTTCCCATCTTCCAGCCCCACAAACTATTGTTTTTTTTTCATTAATAGTTTGGATAAAGCTGAGTCAACAAGTATTCTCTCATATTTCTCTATTTCCACTAAAATTCAGTTTCAAAATTGCCTTAAGTGAAAATTTTATTATAAATACTATTATTATTATTATTGTTATTTTACTTAGATATACTTTTATTTTATCATTAAAAGATTAAGAAATACATTGGTTAATTTGTCATTAACCAATTTTCAGATAAAGGTATCAAAATTTCATATTTTTCTGTTTTATCCTTTGTATCTTAAACCTCAAATTTAGAACTGTTTTAAATAAAACCATCTATCATCTTACCTTCATGGATATACATGAAGTTATCTATGAGAATATAAATATTTTTACCCTGTAAACTTTTATAATTCTTTTGAGTCAGGAAGTCACTGTCATTCTGGAGTAGTCTTCAAAGATCAGCTGCTCTGAAATAGGAAGTAGCCGTGCTTGCCCTGGGGGATATTTTCTCTTGAGTATCAGTTTAATTTCTAGAAGACTGCTCCTGTTTGCTAATCATCTGGGTTTATGTTTTAAAACTACTTTTTCTGTAGATGACTTGTCTTCTGCAGCTCCTTCTTGGCTTAAAGGTTCCCCTTTGTGGGGGTAGAAACTTAGCCGAGAAATGACACTTAATTTTCTCGCATCAATAGTACTTTCTGGGAAAAAAAAATAAAACTTCCAATTTATTGCATTTCAGACCATTAGTAATGGCTGTAAATTTGCCTTCCTTAATTTTATTCCCATAATTCATCCAGATCTCATCTTTCACATCTTTAGAAAAATGTGTCACTTACTAATACACAAATGTGGTGTGTTTGTTCCTTCCAATCCATTGCAGGGAAGGTTAGATCCCTTTTCAGAAGTGGAACACTCTGTTCCTAGATTAACTTTGGTGGAAAGTAAAGTATGTTGCACCTGCTGACAAAAATCTGGGTAGGTTTATTCATGTTAGGATAGCTAGTGGGTCATCAGCATAGGTATCTAGCAGATTCAAAATGAAGGGCACCTTAAAAATAGCCTGGAGCCTGTTATGCAGAGTGAAGTAAGTCAGAAAGAGAAAGACAAATATCATATATTAACACACACACACCCCCCACCCCCACACACATATATATGTGCTCGAGAAAAATGATACAGAAAAACCTGTTTGCAAGGCAGGAATATAGACGCAGACATGGAGAACAGACCTGTGGAGACAGCGAGGGAAGGAGAGGGTGGGGCGAACTGAGATATTAACATTGAGACATAAACTGCCACATGTAGAACAGATAGCTAGTGGGAAGTTGCTACATATGTAAATTACAGGGAGCTCAATCTGATCCTCTGTGACAACCTGCAGGGGGGGGGGGAGGGGGAAGGGGGAGGTTAGACAGATGGGATATATGTAGACTTATGACTGATTTACTTTGTTGTATGGCAGCACCAGCACAACCCTGTAAAGCAATTACCCTCCAATTATTAAATTTAAAAAAAATAAACATTTAAACACAATTATTTAAGACAGGAAAAAAAAAAAAAAACCTCTCCTGTCAAAATAGTTTTTTCTATTTCAGCTGTTTCCAGGCAGGTATGCAGGTAAAATTGTCAAGAATGAGGTTATAAGGACAATATCCACTTCCGCTCATAAGCACATTTTTTTCTTTCTGTTTAGAGATTCTTTGATAAGTTGAAAACACTATCAGTGTTTCTAAAATTGCATTTCATTTTTGTAACTTAAATTTGCTTATCTTTATTACACCATGTTCCTCATAAATTGGACTGACATGGTATCCATGTCATTTAATGTCATGTTTATTTACAAATGAAAATTGCACTCATGATTTGTTTCAACTAAGTTTTACTTACAGAATGGAACAAATCGAATGTCCATTACCCATGTGAGTAAACTGATCTAATCCCTAATTCTATTACTAGGATAGTGAATTGAATATTTCTCTGTTCAATTTAATATCATATCACCTGAAAACAAATCTACAGTTCGAGACAATACCTCAAATACATCAGTGTAACAAAATAAAGAAACATCTTACAGTCATATTACAGCACACGTTTACAGTCAGTAATGAAGAAACTCTGGTTGTTTTCATCTAGGAGTCCCACTGTTCCTACTTCTTCTTTTGTCGTTTCCTACTGGATCTTTAGCACGCAGAAACCTGTGATGCCAAGACAGACAGAACATAAGGAAACAAATACACTATTCAGAGCCTCTATGCATACACATCACTTCTACCCATATGCCATTGTAGAGACTAATCACCTGGTCCAATGTAGTTCTGAGAAGTTTAGGGAATGATGTTCACTGTATGTCAATAAAACAGATATATTTGAAGAGCATAAAGCCAGACTCTGCCACAGTCCTCACTTTTGGTCACCAAAAAAAAAAAAAAAAAAGTGTTATAGCATGCTGCAACATGTATACCTTTAGACTGAAGACTTAGCATGATACATAATGGGATAAGTATTTATGGTACATATTTATGCATATTAATTTGTTTTATAGATATATTTGAGCCTAAAAACACAATGTTATTATTATTTCCATTAGGCTTTGATGCTTATATTAGCAATAATATTGAGGTATAATCTGCATAACCCAAAGCAAGACCTTTAAAATTCAAAGTGATTATTTGAGATATACTTGACTTATAGCATTATATTAACTTCTGCTGTTCAAATAAATATATTTTAAACAATCATCACAATGTCTAGTTAATATCCATCACCACCCAAATTTATGCATTTTTTTTCTTGTGATGTAAATTTTTAAAAATTTCTCTTAGCAACTTTCAAATATACAAAATTATTTAACTACAGTCACTATGCTCTATTATATTTTCTTGGGCACCAAAGTCGATGTGGATAGTGAGCAGCCATTAAGTTAAAAGGTGTTTGTCCCTTGGAAGAAAAGCTATGACAAACCTAGAGAATGCTTTAAAAATCAGAGACATTACTTTGCTGGCAAAGCTATGGTTTTTCCAGTAGTCATGTATGGGCACGAGAGTTAGAAAATAAAGAAGGCTGAGCACCAAAGAATTGATGCTTTCAAACTGTGGTGTTGGAGAAGACTTTTGAGGGTCCCCTGTGCTGCAAGGAGATCAAACTGGCTAATCCTAAAGGAAATCAACCCTGAATATTCACTGGAAAAGACTGGTGCTAAAGCTGAATTCCAATAAATTGGTCACTTCACTCAAAGAAACAGCTCATTGGAAAGACCTGATTCTGGGAAAGACTGAGGGCAAAAGGAGAAGGGGGCGATGTAGGATGAGATGGCATCACCGACTCAATAGACATGAGTTTGAACAAACTCCAGGAGATAGTGAAGGACAGGGAAGCCTGGTGTGCTGCAGTTAGTATGGTTGCAGAGTCAGATGCTACTTAGCCTCTGAACAACACCATCATGCGGTACACTGATTGGATTGCTATACATTTTAATAGTGGTTTTTATAAATATGACTAAATTTAAATTCAATGCCTTGATGTCTGTGTTTTACTTATACATATATTTTATTCATTGTTTTAATAGACTTTTAGTATTTATGTATCACCTAGACAGCATATTAAAAAGCAGAGACATTACTTTGTCAACAAAGGTCTGTCTAGTCAAGGCTGTGGTTTCTCCAGTGGTCATGTATGGATGTGAGAGTTGGACTATAAAGAAAGCCGAGCGCCGAAGAATTGATGCTTTTGAACTGTGGTGTTGAAGGAGACTCTTTAGAGTCCCTTGGACTACAAGGAGATCCAACCAGTCCATCCTAAGGGAAATCAGTCCTGAATATTCATTGGAAGGACTGATGCTGAAGCTGAAACTCCAATACTTTGGCCACCTGATGCAAAGAACTGACTCATTTGTAAAGACCTTGATGCTGGGAAAGATTGAAGGCAGGAGAAGGGGATGACAGAGGATGAGATGGCTGGATGGCATCACTGGGACATGAGTCTGAGTAAGCTCTGGGAGTTGGTGTTGGACAGGTAAGCCTGCCATGCTGCAGTCCATGGGATTGCAAAGAGTCAGACACAACTGAGCAACTGAACTGAACTGAACCATTTTTTTTTTAATCCAATGCTTCTTATTAACTTTTAGCTGTAACTGTAGAGTTTGCAAAATAGATATCTGCCTAATATAATCTATTGTTAAATAAAGTATATACTTTAATATGCAAAATGTTAGGCTCCTGAAAAGAAAATATTCCTATTTGTACAGTCTTATCTTTTGTTTTGTATTATTGCCTTACACTTACTCTTTTTAAGTTAATTTCTATTGGAATACAGTTGATTTACAATGTTATTTAGCTTCTGTCATACAGTGAAGTGAATCAGTGGTACATATACATATTTTGACTCTTTTTAAGATTCTATTTCCATATGGATTATTACAGAATGCTGAGTAGAGTTCCTGTGCTATACAGTAGGTTCTTACTAGCTGTCTATTTACACAGGTTAGTATGTATATTTCAATCCCAGTCTCTCAGTTTACCCCTCCTCTTCCACTTTTCCCTCTTGGTAACCTTAAGTTTATTTGGAACATGTGTGATTCTGTTTCTGCTTTGTAAAGAGATTTATTTGTACTAGTTTCATAGATCTCATATATACATGATATGTATGAGGCTAGCTTCCCTCATAGGTCAGTTGGTAAAGAATCTGCCTGCAATGCAGGAGACCTGGGTTTGATTTCTGGGTCGGGAAGCCCCTGGAGAAGGAACTGGCAACCCATTCCAATATTCTTGCCTAGAGAATCCCCATGGACAGAGGAGGCTGGCAGGCTACAGTCCATGGAGTCACAAGAGTCGGACACAAATTAGTGACTAAATCACCACCACCATACATGATGTGATATGATATTTTTCTTTCTCTGTCACTTCACTCAGTTTAACAATCTCTAGGTCCATCCGTGTCACTGCAAACGGCATTATTTCTTATGACTAAGTATTACTCATATATACATATATGTAGCACATTTATTCGTTAATTTATAAACACCATGATACTTGTTTGTTTTCAATTGCTATTTACTATTTTATGGACATTTTAAAATATGAAAAATGTTAATATTGGTCATCTTATTTTCCGTTTTATGATCCGTTCATTCGTGTTGATCCAAATTATTTTAATCTGTGTTATTTTCTATTCGAAGAGCTTCCTTTTACATTCTCATATGCAAATATGCTTGTGATATATTTTTTTTCCCTTTAGTTTGTACGTCAATGTTTTTATTCTTAAAGATCAGTTCAGTTCAGTTCAGTTCAGTCACTCAGCCGTGTCCGACTCTTTGCGACCCCATGAATCGCAGCAGGCAAGCCTTCCTGTTCATCACCATCTCCCGGAGTTCACTCAGACTCACGTCCATCGAGTCCATGATGCCATCCAGCCATCTCATCCTCGGTTGTCCCCTTCTCCTCCTGCCCCCAATCCCTCCTAGCATCAGAGTCTTTTCCAATGAGTCAACTCTTCTCAGGAAGCAGCCAAATTACTGGAGTTTCAGCTGTAGCATCATTCCTTCCAAAGAAATCCCAGGGTTGATTTCCTTCAGAATGGACTGGTTGGATCTCCTTGCAGTCCAAGGGACTCTCAAGAGTCTTCTCTAACACCACAGTTCAAAAGCATCAATTCTTCAGTGCTCAGCCTTCTTCACAGTCCAACTCTCACATCCATACATGACTACAGGAAAAACCATAGCCGTAACTAGACGGACCTTAGTCAGCAAAGTAATGTCTCTGCTTTTGAATATACTATCTAGGTTGGTCATAACTTTTCTTCCAAGGAGTAAGCGTCTTCTAATTTCATGGCTGCAGTCATCATCTGCAGTGATTTTGGAGCCTCCCCAAATAAAGTCTGACACTGTTTCCACTGTTTCCCCATCTATTTCCAATGGAGTGATGGGACCAGATGCCATGATCTTCATTTTCTGAATGTTGAGCTTTAAGCCAACTTTTTCACTCTCCACTTTCACTTTCATCAAGAGGCTTTTTAGCACCTCTTCACTTTGTCCCATAAGGGTGGTGTCATCTGCATATCTGAGGTTATTGATATTTCTGCTGGCAATCTTGATTCCAGCTTGTGTTTCTTCCAGCCCAGCGTTTCTCATGATGTACTCTGCATATAAGTTAAATAAGCAGGGTGACAATATACAGCCTTGACATACTCCTTTTCCTACTTGGAACCAATCTATTGTTTGATGTCCAGTTCAAACTGTTGCTTCCTGACCTGCATACAGATTTCTCAAGAGGCAGTTTAGGTGGTCTGGTATTCCCATCTCTTTCATAATTTTCCACAGTTTCTTGTGATCCACACAGTCAAAGGCTTTGGCATAGTCAATAAAGCAGAAGTAGATGTTTTTCTGGAACTCTCTTGCTTTTTCCATGATCCAGCGGATGTTGACAATTTGATCTCTGATTCCTCTGCCTTTTCTAAAACCAGCCTGAACATCAGGGAGTTCACGGTTCATGTATTGCTGAAGCCTGGCTTTGACAATTTTGAGCATTAGTTTACTAGCATGTGAGATGAGTGCAATTGTGTGGTAGTCTGAGCATTCTTTGGCACTGCCTTTCTTTGGGATTGGAATGAAAACTGACCTTTTCCAGTCCTGTGGCCACTGCTGAGTTTTCCAAATTTGCTGGCATATTGAGTGCAGCACTTTCACAGCATCATCTTTAAGGATTTGAAACAGCTCCACTGGAATTCCATCACCTCCACTAGCTTTGTCCGTAGTGATGCTTTCTAAGGCCCACTTGACTTCACATTCCAAGATGTCTGGCTCTAGATTGGTGATCATGTCATCATGATTTTCTAGGTCATGAAGATCTTTTTGTACAGTTCTTCCATGTATTCTTAAAGTTCACTTTCTGTTTTGTGGGATAATTTTGTTAGAAAAATCATTCTAGTTTGATATTCATTTTATTCAGTTCTTTAAGGATGTAATCTGTACTTCTATCCAGTTTCCAAATTGAAATCTGCATTATCAAATCTGTTTCATTGCTATGATATGTATTTAACTCTGGTTATGTTGCCTCACCAAAAGATGAAAAGTTGTTGTTGAATCACGAAGCTGGGATTCTTGGCCCCCGGAGGAGATGAATTCAATCCGGGGCCAGAGATGAGGCTTGATCACGCAGAGCTTTTGTGTAAAAAAAGTTTTAAGTATAAATGAGATAGAGAAAGCTTCTGACATAGGCATCAGAAGGAGGCAGAAAGAGTACCACCCTGCTAGTCTTTAGCTGGATGTTATATAGTCAGTAGCAGTCTGTTAATGAAAGAAAAGAATGTCTTCAAACTCAGAATGGCACCAGGCCTCTCACCCATAAGATGCATTTTGTAACAAACTTGGTACCAAATGGTTCATCTTGGGCCATAAAAAGATTAACCTGAGTCTTGAAGAAGGGCAGATCACCATACAAATAGTTTCATTTACATAGATTAGAGGAAGAATATCTGATTATAACAGTGGTTTGTCATGTAGGTTCTGAGCCAAAAGGAGGAACTGACTTGAAGACAGAGTTTGGGGTAAATGCATAGTACATTAGCATAGCTTAAGATAAACATTTCCACAAGAAAAAGGCATTGGCTAAAAAAGGCATTGGTTAATTCTAGGTTTGAGAATCGTTAACTTCAGGTGAAATCAAGTGTCATTATGGCAGCACAGTATTTTAAGAGAAACCTCTTTTTAAATTTGTATAGAGAAGGAAAAAATATCTCTAGTTTGTTTCCTCCTGCTGCTTAAGGGAGATAAAAATGTCTGACACTTGCTGGCTATTTCCTCTGGAGACCCCCTGGCCTTCTAGCCTGTTACCCTCTCAGTTACTTCTAGCTTTATCTTTTTTTTTAGATGTGTGTGCATAAAGGAGATATTTGTTGGGCTCTCTATCACATATCACTGATGCCTTTATCAATCACTGTGTGAATTCTGCACTATTATGAAAAGGCATGCTGTCCAGTAAAGTAAATCCTCTCACTTTACTGTTCTTCAGGAGTGCCTTGGCAATAATTGCTTGTCTTTATATACACAGTTTAGAATCAGCCAAGTCACACACACACTCCCCGTATACCACCTCACTCACCCATACACCAAAGGAATTTTACCCTACTTTATGGAATTTCTGCATCATTGAATTGAATTATATCAAGGAAAATTGACATCTTTTAAATATTGAGTTTTCCAGTACATAAAAATGTTATAAAAATCCATTTAGTTCCTTATCTGAAATTTCTCTCAAATTATTTTCTAGTTTACTAAATAAACTTCCTGCAGGTTTTTCATTTCCATTACTTTTAAAATTTTCATATCTTTGTTCCTATCTAAATACTATTTTCAATGTCTACTTATTTTTTGCTTATCAATGTGGAAATAAGGGCTTCCCAGGTGGTGATTGAGAAGTCGGGCATGTCGAGACATGCCCTGGAAAAGTGCCATGGACAAGTCTCGGCTGTTGGCCAATGCCCCATGGCCTGGCCCAATCAGGTGCCAACACGAAGCCCTTGGACACCAACCACCGCTGCAGCCTGCACTTTCTACCTTATATGGGAGAACCTGGTTCGAGTGCCAGCCCTGGCTATAAACCCCCCCTCCCCACCCCTCATACCTCGCAGACTCCTTCCCCTCGCTCGCTCACCCCCGGGAGTTCTGCCCGAGAGCGACCGCCCAATAAAGGTTTCCATTGACCTAGAGGTGGCTCTTTCTTCCCACGGCGTTTCTTACATTGCTAGTGGTAAACAACCTGCCTGCCAATGCAGGAGACATAAGAGATGCAGGTTTGATCCCTAGATCAGGATTCCTTGGAGGGGAGTGCATGACAACCAACCCTAGTATTTTTGCCTGTAGAATTCCATGGACTGCCTAGCCAGGCAGTCCATAGGGTCGCAGAGAGTCGAACATGACTGAAGCAACTTAGCATGCACGCACATATGGAAATAAATTGATTTGTGTTTGTTGATCCTGTATCCAGTATACATGTTGAATTCATTTATTATGTCTAATAATCTTATTGTAGATTATTAAATATTTCCCACATATTCATATATAACATCTTCCATCAATTAGGTTAATAAAACCCTGGTGGCTCAGATGGTAAAGAATCTGCCTCCAATGTGGGAGAACCAGGCTTGAGTCCTGGGTAGGGAAGATCCCTGGAGAAGGAAATGGAGAATTCCATAGACAGAGGAGCCTGGCAGGCTGCAGTCCACTAGGCTGCAAAGAGTCAGCCATGACTGAGTGAATAACGCTTCACAGTGTTCACATACACATTTTATTCTCTCTCTCTCTCTCTCTCTCTTTTTTTTCCCCACTGTATAGGCTAGTATCTCTAGTAAAATGTTGAGTAAAAAGACCGTAAGAGAGAAAAATCCCTTCCTTGGTTCAAATTACAGAAATACATGTTTCAATATTTTTTAATTTAATTGTGTTTGTTAGCCCTATTGTTGAGATTTAAAAAAAAAAAAATTACTTTAGGGTCATCCTTTACCGAAAGCACTCTTTAACTTTTATTTCCCAAACATAAGTTAAACACCATTCTAATATTACAACCTCAATGTGGATGATTTTACTGTATGATTTATTTTATGCTTTTATGCTAAATTACTTTATTATTTATCTAGTAACAGTTTGTTCCCCTAGAGTATGAAATTTAAGTGAAAACTGGATTTTTCTTCTCTGTAATGCATCATTATAACTACATGATATAGTTATGTGAAGCTTTTTTAGACATGAAAACCAAATCAGTCACCATATGAATTCTCTTTAGTGATGACAGTCAATGCTATACGGAAGAGAACAACCATGCAGCTGATCCCTGCCTCAATACTGGACAATGTACTGGATACAATCAAATGATATTATTCTAAATCGTAAATTTTGGACATAATTTGCTGTGCAGTAACAGAGTATTGAAACAGAGGACTTTAAAATGACTACAAAATCAACTTTTAAATTCTACTTTCTTCATTCCTTTCAGTGGGTGAGATGTAATACCCACAGTAGTCATCTGTGACTGCCATCTGCACATTGTCCCCTCTGAAATGATTGCTTAATTTTTGTGTGCTTTTTAGATGTCTTTTTGGATGACATAATGCCTACTCAAAGAAGAGAACTAGCTGATGGATGAATTATGTTCTTATGAAAAATAATTTAAATACGTAGTATAATAAGAGAAAGCCAGATTTCAAAAGAAAATATGAAAGAAAAAACTTTCCTCAGATTGCATCTTTTCCCAATCATTTTGACTGAAAATGATCCAGTGTACTGTCTGTAGTTCAACTCTTTCCGTTTAAAGAAATACAAGATCTTTTTTTTAATTTTTAATTTTATTTTTTAAAATATAAATTTATTTATTTTAATTGGAGGTTAATTACTTTATAGTATTTTTTTGTTTAATATAATGATTCTGTCTTATCAAGTATCATCCTTTACAACCAGGAAAACTTGGGAAAATAATACACTAAATGTTTATTTATTTTTATTTTAATTTCAGTTATATACTTCACTAAAAGAATTAAAAAAGGAGTTCTCAGAGAGTGTATAACACTATATAGACACAAAATGACTGAATCCTGTACATCTTATATCTCTGAACAGCAAACATGCATTAATATTTTTGCATTAATAAAAATTAAGGTAACAAATTACAAGATATCAAGATGGTAGTAGCATGATTTGGCTACATAAACAAAGCATATTTACAAGAAAAATTCAGAGAGAAGCAGAGGGTAAAAGTTTAATGCCACACTACAAAATTCAAGGGTCATTATGCAGAGTTTTGTTTTTAATCTTAAAGGAGGATCAAATTGAAGTCGTTGAAAGGTAAAATGTCTAAAGTTAAAAACACATAGCTATTTAACAACTGTTCTCCAAACTTTTGCCATCTGTACTGTCTAAAAACATCACGAAAAGAAAAAAAAGTGCATGATAATTATAGGAACAGGAAAGTATAAAAATATCTATGGTTTTAGGGGGAAAGGTAGGTAAGTGATACTACATTTTCTTATAATATTGCACATCACCAGTAAATTTGTGGACTGAATATAAGATTGCCTAAATACATAGTTTCTTATCAGCAACACACCATAATATAATCCTGATATTAGAAAATCCAGCATAAAACAATAAGGTTAAGAATGAATAAACATAATAAATCTATTAATCATGTGGAAAAAGCAAACTATTTCTGATTATACAATGACAAAATTAAATAGGAAAACAGAAAATGAATTTAAATCAAGCCTCTAATGCTTTACATTAAGGTATCAGTTTTCTCAAGGCTGTCAAGACATCCTTATTTCTCAGAGTGTATATCAGGGGGTTAAACATTGGGGTGATAACAGTATAGAAAAGTGAGAGAACTTTGTCTGTTCTGGAAGAATTTTTGGATTTAGGTCGTAAATATGTAACGATTGCAGATCCAAAGAATAAAATCACAACCACGACATGAGATGAGCAGGTGGAGAAAGCCTTTGCTCTTCCCGTTGCCGATGGCAGCTTCAGGATGGTGGAGGTGATTCTACTGCAGGAGCCAAGTATCAGCAGAAAAGGGACCACGACGAACAGCACAGCAACTGTAAAGACCAGCATCTCATTCAGAAACGTGTCCCCACAGGCCAGCTTCAGCACTGGCGGGATGTCACAGAAGTAGTGATTGATTTGGTTGGATCTACAAAAGGACAGAGAGAAAATCTGGCTTGTCTGTCCTATCTCAATTGAAATTCCAGTGACCCAGCAGGCAAACACCAGCTGGACACAGACCTTGTGGTTCATGACCAGAGGGTAGTGCAGGGGGCTACAAATGGCCACATAGCGGTCATAGGCCATCACTGTAAGGAGCAGGCACTCTATGTTTCCAAATATAAGGACGAAACTCATCTGTGTTGCACAAGCAAACAAAGAAATATGTCTTTTCTGAGTCCAAAGGTTTATGAGCATTCTAGAAAGAGTGGCAGACACATAACAGATTTCCAAGAAGGAAAAATTACCAAGGAAAAAGTTCATGGGAGTCTGGAGAGTCTGGTCTATCCTGGTTATGAGAATAATGATGCCATTTCCCATCAGAGTTATCACATAGGTAAACAGAAATATCACGAAAAGAAACATTTGGAGATTGGGAATGTCAGAAAATCCCAAAAGAACAAATTCCATCATTGAAGTGAGATTCACATTCACCAGATATTTTTGAGGTTCCATCTGTGAAAATAGCAGTTAGACATTTATCTTTTTTGTTTTGTATTTTATATAAATTAAAGGGATTTAGGGAATCATTAATAGTACATAAGATTCCTATTCTCTATTAATGTCTAGTATTTTATATAGTGGACTCAACATAACTGAAGTTTAATGGAGAATATGTATGCTAAATTCTGAATATAAAAGCATAAGTTACAATTCAAGCTTTAATTTTAAATAAAAGTGATATGTTTAAGAATTATGCACTTTCACCTTGAATCTGTTTGAGTGCAGGGCAAAATCTATCCATTTTACTTTTATTAAAATGGCAAAATTCTGAAACAGAAATATTTGCATCCCACTTTCTCAGTGGTAGGGCATCACCAAATTCTGTAATGCATTTTTTCAGAAATTTCCCAACTCTTCCATTAGAGCTTTTTCAAGAATAAAGCATGCTTTTCCTTCCATATTTTGCAATGATAGCTATTACTTCTTGTGTGTGCACCTTATTTGAGACCATTCTGATTGTCTTTATCTAATAAGCAACATAGTCATCAGGCATTGTAAAGCAGGAACATTTATTTATCTTTTACAAGGATCCAACTTATGTTTGATAGTGTTCTTATCAGTTATTTAATTAATAATGACAATCTTGAAGGAATTACATTGATGATATGATTTCTGAAACTCTTCCTGGTAAATCTGTTCTAAAATCTCTTACGATGTGCCAGAGGTCACTTTTATTTAAAAATTATCATGCTAATAATATATATATGAGATGTAGCATATGAAAATTAAAACTTAAAACTATAAATTATTTAAAATATGCCTAATACACAGTTGTCAAAAATATCAAAAGCAGAGAATATATATTTTAGCTAGTAGGTAGGTAAGCAAGTATGGTTTAGTGAGTAAATCGATGGACAGGGAGGCCTGGTGTGCTGCGATACATGGGGTCGCAAAGAGTCAGACATGACTGAGCGACTGAACTGAACTGAACAGATACTCAAAGTTCTCCTATATTGAGATATACTTGAAAAATATAAGAATTTTAAAAGAAAGGTGATTAGTAAACTGTAGCTTTAAATAATATCTAGGAAATTGGAAAACACGAATTACTTTGTGCTACTTTTGTGTAAGCTACTTGCAGTAACATATTATTAAATTGTGTTAATGTCATGTTATATTGATATTATAAATGAAGAAACCAAGGCTCAAAGTTTTACATGATTAAACTAAGGAAAAAAAAAAAAAGATTTGTCTTTGACTTCTAGGATTCATGAGCATTGTGAGAAGGGTAATGAGAGGGTAACAGGCAGGAAGG
Source organism: Nanger dama (assembly GCA_917880005.1). Classification (NCBI taxonomy): domain Eukaryota; kingdom Metazoa; phylum Chordata; class Mammalia; order Artiodactyla; family Bovidae; genus Nanger; species Nanger dama. The sequence continues at coordinate 55,158 of CAKJTW010000387.1, read as the reverse complement.
CCAGGGGTCTCCAAACGGAGGAAATAGCCTGCAAGGGTCAGACATTTTATCTCTCTTAAGCGGCAGGAGGAAACAAACTAGCGATACTTTTTCCTTCTCTATACAAATTTTAAAGGAGGTTTCTCTTAAAATTCTGTGTTGCCATAATGACACTTGGTTTCACTTGAAGTTAACCATTGCCTTTTTCTTATGGAAATGTTTATCTTAAGCTATGCTAATGTACTGTGCATTTACCCCAAGCTCTGTCTTCAAGTCGGTTCACCTTTTGGGCTCAGAACCTACTTGATAAACCAATATATGTTATACTCCGATATTGTTCCTCTAATCTATGTAAATGAAACTATTTGTATGGTGATCTGCCCTTCTTCAAGATTCAAGTTAATCATTTTACGGCCCAAGATAAAACATTTGGAGCCAAGGTTATCCCAAAATACATCTTATGGGTGAGGGGCCTGGTGCCATTCTAAGTTTTGAGACATTCCTTTATTTCATTAACAGACTGCTGGTGACTATATAACATCCAGCTAAAGACTAGCAGGGGGTACTCTTTCTGCCCCCTTCTGATGCCTATGTCAGAAGCTTTCTCTGTCTCCTTTATACTTTAATAAAACTTTGTTACACAAAAGCTCTGAGTGATCCAGCCTCCTCTCTGGCCCCGGATTGAATTCTTCTCCTCCGGGGGCCAAGAATCCCGGCGTTGTGATTCAACAACAACCTTTCAGTAACAGATCCATAGCTATTTCCAAAAGGAAAGAATTGCCAGGGAAAGAATACACAGAAATGCAAGGGTAAAGACCTACTTTTATTATTAGAATTATGGTTCTATTGCCCATCAAAATGATGATATTCCTAACTAAAAACAACCCAAATAGAAGCCACTGGAGATGGTGAACATCAGCAAAGACCCAGAGAAGAAATTCCTTCAATTTAGTTAGATTTTATTCTGGAATATTTCTTTTGGATTTTGTTTTTCATTGCTGTTCTTTTTGTTCTCTTCTCTTTTTGTGTTTTCTTTATAGAATAAGAAGATTTAGCATTTGCTTCAGCTACATCATCCCCAACATTTCTTGTTCTTCAGTGCTAAATAAATTATAATTTCTAGTTGTACAAGTCCAGCATTTTGATAGTTAAATTTTCAGCATATACCATGAACAAGACTCATGGTAAGACAAAATTTTTGCATCTTATTCTCAACAGTGAGCAATTTAGACAAAACGACTTTGTGTGCTGTTTCTAAATTATCTACACTATACCTCTTTCTTGTAAATGCTGAAGTGTTTATTATTAAGGGAAATAGATATTAGTGCTCCAATACTGTAATTTTGGAACTCAAGTCTCCATTACTTGGAAAAATTCAAATTATTAAGAAGATGTATGATGGTATTCCATATCAGTTTGCTATTGGTCATATCACCATCTCTATCTACTTCAGTTAGGTCTGTATATTTAATATTAATTAGCAGGTTAAATCATGCAAGTAATTTAAAATCAGCATTGAACTCAAAATTATTTCATTATATTAATTTAAAAGCATTTTTTCTTAAAATAGATGTTCCTTTAATTCTCCAGAACTTGCAGTTGTATGAACTAGATTGTTTTATATTCGTTTCAGTTCAGTCGCTCAGTTGTGTCCGCCTCTTTGCGACTCCATGGACTGCAGCACACCAACGTTCCCTGTTCATCATCAATTGCCGGAGCTTGCTCAAACTCATGTCCATTGAGTCAGTGATGCCATCCAACCACCTCATCCTCTGCGCTCCCCTTCTCCTCCTGCCTTCTTTTTTTTTTTTAATATAAATTTATTTATTTTAATTGGTGGCTAATTACTTTACAATATTGTATTGCTTTTGCCATACATCAAGTCGGTTCTTCACATCTGGTGGCCAAGTATAGGAGCTTCAGCTTCAGCATCAGTCTTTGTCTTATATTAAATCTTTTCATCAGGATTCTAATTAATTTAAAAATGCCCATTAAAATATTTTGGTTCAAAACCAAGTTTATCTCTCCACGTTATATAAAATATATCAGTTATTCAAGTCTTTATCATTTCAAGTAATTTAATATTATTATTAAATATTTTTAACTGTAAACTATATTTGACCTAGTCAGAAATACACAGAAGTTCCTTTAACATATTACTCTTGCTATTATATATTAAATTTTAAATCCTAAAATAAAAGTTTTAAACTAAAGCTTACAAGAATATAAAATAGTTCATATTTACTATTCTAAGATGATGCTGATTTTATCTCTCTGTAGAGGATATAAATAATTATATTAGTTTATGTGAAATCACAATTTAATGAGACATTCAACTTACCTTTAAAGTATTCTGTTCTTTCCAGAATAAAGGGCTTTTTAATAAAGTTTCTCTACCCCATGAGATCTCTTCGACCAGTCATGTTACATTTCCAATTAAAACCATCATTTGACACTCTATGATCATCTCTTTTATTTTTCCCAGGTAGTTCTTCCCCCACCCAGAATACTTTCTCCTCAGCCTCTCCATGGACCAGAGTGCACAGCATACTTTTTATTTCTTAAAGTTGAATAAGGTGCTGAGCAGTATAACTGGAGACCATCTAAAACTGACACACACCCAGTTCAAACGCTGTCACGAACACTCTACTGTGAGTCTCTTTCTATTAACACTGAGCTTGCAACACAGTTTTTCTGATATCCTCCTATATTATATTCTTAATTGATACTTAGGGCCCTGCACATGTAATTGTCCAGATAATAAATACTATTTTAGTCTAATATGTTATTGATTCTTCCCCAGGCAGCAAGGACACGTAAGAGATAGACAGATGCTGTATTATTATTCCTATGAAAAAAAAAATAGAACCACTGATAATAGAGGTTTTATTTTCTCAATTTCAAATTCCTAGTGTGAATGCAGTTGTAAGAGAAAATAATACCAAAACTTTGTATAGGATAAAATAACTTGAATTTTCCCACTGAGATAGTGTGGAAAAGATACAACCTGTGTCTTCTGGGCTCCAGTTCTGGGAATAAAACAGTTATTCCCAACACCTAGATTGTTTAAAAATGTTGATTTGTACCCAGTCATATTACTTATTAGTAAACAGTGGCTTCTAAGGGTTTATGATTACAAACATAAAATATTTCCCTGAGAGGGAGCTCTGATGGTAATGTTATAACAGAGTGACTATGAAGGTAATAACACGGTATCAAGGGATTAGGTGGAAGGCATCATGGAAGGTGACTGAGGAGTGGGTGATGTGAGAAGCCAGCCAGGTCTGAACTACTGCATGTGCATAACCAAAAGCAACTGTGCTGGATGGAGCTCTAAAGTCTCATAATTAGCACAATGTAGTATTATGCATGGATAGAGGACATTTCTGATGCCATAGAAAGTAAAATTCAGGAAAAAGACACAAACTTATTGTCCAATACCAAAATACCATATTTGCAAAATATAGACTTTTAAATTAATTTTATTGGAACAGCATGGTAGCTTTAAAATAGGAAAGCTTTACATGATGCATAGGTTTAAAATAGTGTAGAAAGTAAGTGAAACAATGAAAGCATTCTAAATTAAAATTTGTATAATCTTGAAGCAAGAAAACTTTGACTCTGGCTCAAAATTAGAATTCAGGACACAGAGCATGAAAAAAAAAACTACATAAAAGTAGGGTTCACTTGATGGAAATGAGTATGTACCAAAAGTAAAGTTAAGCTAGTATGGGTAAAGTTTTGGAAAAAAATATGTCATATCTCAGATAGATTTTTATTTTCCATTACAAAAGATATGTTTTAGTTATCAAGGAAAAGTCTAAATGAAATTAGAAAATGATACAAATAGTTTAAGGAACACTTCACAGAAAACAGAGGGAAACAATTGTTTAAAAATGGAAAGATGCTCAACTTGTTAATGAACAAGGAATAAAATTTAACTGTACAGAGATTTAGTTGTTAAAAATAATCTGGTGTTTTTCTATGTAATTTTCTGGGAAAATACATTAATACACTAATTATGTTGAGAAAAACTCTGATAGAAATTAAATTTTATCCTATAATAAAAATTGCATACCAAATTGGCAAAATAAGAGCATTAAAAAAACTTGCTACTGAGAAAACGTTGAGAAAGAAATACGGATTTTTATTAAGACATTATAATAGAGTAGGAAAATCTTCTAAGGGTTTATACATTTACATATTTTGAAAGTGAAATTATGAAAGAGTTATAGTACATGTTTCTATACTGTTAAAGCAAAGAAAGTTTTTTTGATTGACTCAGAATTAGAATGCAGAACACAAAAACCAAAAAATCTACACAAAAATAAGTAATTCTAATTGGTACAACCTTACACTAAGAGTAAAATTAAATGTTTTGATAAAGATGACAAAACATAATACCTCACTTAAAGTACTATTTGCTTTTATTAATAACCTCCACTTAAATATCAGAAAGACAAAATGAAACAAAAGTAGAAAAATGAACCAAATAATTGAAGTAACAGTTCACAGAAAAGGGAGGAAAAATAATCATTTAGAAATAGAGACGAAATCTCAATTGCATTCAAGAAAAAGGAATCAAAAATGTATATTGTGTAGATTTAGTACAGAAAACAGTCTAAGGCATTTCCCCAGTCAATCTCTTGGGAAAATATACTTTTACACTCATGAGAATGCCAATGCCCAAACCTGTGGAGAAGAACTGGGCACCATCAATTACTTTGTGAACAAATAAACATGCATAAATATGATTTTATGTCCTTCTGCATTTTTCAGCATTGTTTGTAAAGATGATCATTCACTGAATTGTGAATGATCAGGTGGACTGTCTCCCTTTGACTTAATGAGCTTTCATTTTGATGTTGTCATTAACTTTTCTTTTTTCCATAGCTATCTGTTTCCTTCAAAATAGGAGTTTTGTAATTTTTTATCCAAATTTGTCTAGTGTTTTCAGTTGGAAGAATGTCTTGCTGTGACTCTGTATGTCACAACCAGAAATGAAAGTTACATGTTCATTGTTTAAATATTCCTAATTATTTTCAACTTGATTTTACTACATAAAATATTGTTTTTGTGGTCTTTATAATCCCTCCTTCAATAATCTTATTCATTTATTAATATATCTCCTCTATAAACTGTCAGTGAACTTTATGTCTTTTTCCTTTACCCCTTCATAGTGTAGCACTTTAAAATTTAAATATCTATAATAATCTTTATTTAATGATAATGAAGTCTGTTATAGCTACTTTCATATTATTTCATTATGTAAACATTTCCAAAATTTTGAGAGTAGTAGCAAGTTATATTCTCAAGTAGATGAAATTGGATTTCAGAGTAATTAAATCATCAAACCAATGGCATAGCATTTCAACATCAGAGCTTGTTCCATGTCCTGTATCATTAGACGTCATTCCAATTCTGTGCACATTCTTCTTCCACTGAGAGATCACTTTACACCAGAGGCCAGAGTGCATTCACATAATCATTTAACTTTGCTGTTCATTGCTTCAGAATCAAGCTTTTTTTTTTTTCATCACTAAGAAGAGGAGGGGGGGGGGGAATCTTGTTACTTTTCTATCCCAGAAGAGAATTAGTGTTTTTTGTCCCTGAGATATCCCTAAAGATTTCAAGAGCCAGAGAATCTGATATAAGAGTTCAAATGCTCAATACTCATAGCATCTTTTAACTGAGCACACAGTTCATTTTCACAGGTAATATGAAAGGGTTTTCATTGACTACAAAATATTTTAGAAGCGATAACCTTAAATCTCGTACTAGATTCTATGCCTTAATATTTAACTCTTAGATAAATTTATTTCTAGTTAATTCAGAACTGAATTAAGGATTGAGTGAGGAAATTTATGTGAACATAGTAGGGGAAATAAGAAAAACTCCCTGAATTTTTAGCCCAATATAGCTATAAATTAGAAAATTGTTTTAATTTCCTAGATGGAAGACAGCAGTCAGAATAAGGATATAAATAAATGGCTATATTTTTTCAGAATTATGATAATTTGTCAAAAATCTGGGACCCATCTTCCTGACTCTTTCTCTCAAAGTGAAATCAGCTAGATGCAAAAACAATTAGTTCTAATTTCCTTAATTAGTGGACAGAATCGCTTGTTTGAAGAGCACGCTGGATGAAATACCCCATACTTTTTGTCTCTGTGTGCTAAGTCATGTCTGACTCTTTGCCACCTCGTGGACTGGCCCACTAGGCTCCTCTGTCCATGGAATTTTCCAGGCAAGAGTATTGGATTAGATTGCCATTTCCCTCTCCAGGGTATCTTTGTGATCCAGGGATCAACTCACATCTCCTGCATTGGCACATGGATTCTTTACCACTGGCACCACCTGGGAAACATGTTTTGTCTATCATTCTTAATTTCTCTACAATGAATAGGTAACTGCTCTAATGAAGCGTGATTAAGAATAACATATGCCTTCATTTATAACCCACCTCTTGTACCTATGGCTGATTCATGTTAAAGATTGATAGAAAACAACAAAATTTTCAAAGCAATTATCCTTCAATTAAAGAATAAATAAATTTTAAAAAGAAAAGAAGAAAATAGAGTCCATAAAAAAAAAAGATCAGAGATATAAAGGTTTATGAGAAAGTTGTAAAGGACAAAATTATCAAGATATTTAAGTAAACATACTATTATTTTATTGATATGCTCCACATCAGAATGCAATGTAAGAGAATTTTTAAGGTGATTGATAGGATTAAATACTGAAATTCAGTTAGTTTAATTTCATGAGGTATTTTTAATGTACATTAGTGTCATGTAACACATAAGCTTAACTCAAAGAAGAGCTACTTAGATTTTGGAGTCCATTTATTATCCAATGCTTTGACAAAAATTTGATTTCCTGGCTCCCTATTTATTTATAACTGTCCCATCAAGTTAAGAAAAATTTGAAGAAAATTATAGTCATATTTAATATGTATGCATCCTTCACATATCATTGATACAGTGATAATAAAACATTTTAATGCATTTCATAAATAAGAAATCTGTTGTCATACCATGTTCATGTAGTGGAACAAAATATGCACCAACATTTTGATCAATTTTATTTTTTCATTTGAAGGCTCAAGTTTCTTTGGATAAATCAGATTAGGCGCTAAATCTGAGATTAATATTAAGGTTCTAGAGTTAAATACAATATTTTTTATCTTCCACAACTGTACTGTCTCAAACACATCAGTTAAATAAAAATTAGAATCAAAATAAAGCTAAAGTTTCCCTTGTGAAGGTTAGTGAACATGTATTATTAAGAATTTCTTTATTAGACAATCTTGATGTATTTTTCAAAATTTGCCTGCATATTTTTGTTATCTTTACTGTATTTCTGATCTGTCTAATTCCTATTTTGAAACTTAATCTTGTCAATCAATATTTTTGTGTGTAATATATGGATTCTTGAAGGAGAAAGATTGATAATAAAGAATTTTAAAATGACTATATTGCAATACTCAAATAATACATTTAGTACACTTAATACCTTTAATGTTAATAAACTCGATGGTTTTATAAGATATTTTATTAATATAACCATTCTAACTAAACTGGCATTTTTGTAATACATTTGTGTGTATATATGTGCTTTTAAGAATAATATGTGAGTTCTCTGAATTAACAAAGAGATAAATATTAGATTTAATTATATATTTATACCATACCTATTTCTCTAAGGATTAAGTAAGATTTTCCTCTTTGATTTGACAACTCCGTAGTTGAAAAATTATTTATTGATGAATTAAAAAAATTTTCATGTGAATGGTGGAACTATTTGGGAAAATGAAGACATGAGACTTTGTTTTCTTGTTAAAGTCGTTTTAGGCTGATTTGCTCATTCTCTATTTGATGTATGCATGACTCATTATAACAAAGATACAGTGCATTTCATGTTAGTAATATAAGCTATTGGTAGGTCACTGACTTCAGCTCATTCCCACCCACAGCAGATTTCTCATTCTTTTAAATACATGTTGATCTGTATAGCACACTGAAGAAAAACAAGAGTCATGATACTGAAATCTTGGTCCTAAATACAGTAAATGAGATATCTAATTCCTTCAATACTGCAGACTTTAGGTACAGATACTGATGACCTTTTAGCATTTTGCTTGTTTGTTATGCACTTTGCTTTCTTCATACTCCAGTGAATAAGCAGCAGTCTGAATCATGGGGTAGTATGAGCCATAATAACACACTACATTGTGGTTTATATAGTGATGTGCTTCTTTCAGCAATACCTTTCTAAAGAGTTATTATCTGTCATCAGGAGATATCTACAGTTAGTGTCATTTATACCAAGGGTTCTACTTTCCCTGGATTTAATCAACTGTAGATCCAAAGGATTGTGAAAATAATGACTTGCAGATCATTATTACTCAAAAAGTAAAACAAACTTGCAGCACATCAACAAATATTTTAAAAGCATTTAAATTGTATTTACAACCTTTTAGACAACACATACATTATATTAGGTTTTATAAGTAATCTATAGATGGGTTCAAGTATGTGAGAAGAGGTGTGTTGCTTACATTGTAAATATCTCCCCATTTTATATAAAGAACTTGTGCATCTTTCATTTTGGTATGGGGGAGGGGAATTCTGGAACTACATGCCCCCACCTAAGGATGACTGTATCTTATAGTAATTATAGGAAATTCAGGTACCAGAATGCCCAAGTGGTTAAGGCATTGGACTTAAGATCCCAGTGGATTTACATCCTCGTGGATGCGAATCTCATTTCTGGTACAAGTGGATCTGCCTGGGCTTCCCTGGTGACTCAGATCATAAAGAATCTGCCTTCAATGCAAGAAATCCAGGTTCCACCACTGGGTCAGGAAGATTCCTTGAAGGGAACGTCTACTACACACTCCAGTCTTCTTGCCCAGACTGAGGAGTCTGGTGGGCTGCAGTCCATGGGGTTGCAAAGAGTTGAACATGACTAAGTGATATCATAATAATAATAACCCTATTTCCTAGTAATCTGGGGGCATGATAAAGTTAAATGATTTTCACATTGGTTTTAACATTTAAATTTAACCCTATCTTATGATGTAAATGTATTTGCTCACATTTTACAAATTGTAAACTTCATGCATGCTGTAGAAAATCTGGGATTAGCACTTAGATGTGTATTTTTCTATTATAATAATTTTGGGATTAAAAACTCCTATATTCATTTGTCTTTGTGGATTTTAAGATGACATAATATGAAAATGAGTAGTCATAAATTTAACAGAAAATAAATTGGAAGTTAAAACATGTAAACTGACACTATTTTTAACATGAAAATATAATCAACAGCAGTTAATTTATTTTTACAGACTAATGCATCCACTTGGACTCAACTTTAATTCACTGGACTGTTCCCTCACTGAAAAGGATTTCTGAGAAATAGACATGAGGATATAATTGGTGGATTCTATTTTTGCCATATATTGCTTTTGGAACTTAAAAATGAAAACTGAGATGTTAGGGTTACCATCAGGTTTAGATTTATACAGGATTCAGATAAAAATAGGCCTGAGGTCACCATGTTTAAACTGATGGGCTTCACAGATGATTCGGAGGTGCAAATCTTTCTCTTTTTACTATTTCTAGCAATCTATCTTTTTACAATGATAGGAAATTTGGGGTTGGTTTTCTTGGTCATTATGGATTCCCGGCTCCACAACCCCATGTACTATTTTCTGACAGCATTATCATTCTTGGATGCTTGCAATTCTTCTGTTATCACCCCCAAAATGCTGATCAATTTCCTATCGGAGAATAAAACCATTTCCTTTCTCGGATGTGCCACACAGATGTTTCTCTTTCTTACTTGTGGGACCACGGAATGCTTCATATTGGTCACAATGGCCTATGACTGCTATGCAGCCATCTGTAATCCTCTCCTGTATTTAGTTACGATGTTCCCCAGAGTCTATGTGCCACTTATAATTTCCTGCTATATTGTTGGCATCTTGCATGCTACTTTACACACAGTGGCTACTTTTACCCTATCCTTCAGTGCCTCCAATGAAATCAGACATGTCTTCTGTGACATCCCTCCCCTCCTTGCTATTTCTTGCTCTGATACTCACATGAACCAGCTTCTAGTTTTCTATTTTGCAGGCTCTATTGAGATATCCACCATATTGATTGTTCTGATCTCCTATGGTTTCATCCTGTTGGCCATTCTGAGGATGCATTCTGCTGAAGACAGAAGGAAAGTCTTTTCTACATGTGGCTCTCACCTAACTGGAGTGTCCATTTTTCATTGTACGGTTCTCTTTATGAATGTGAGACCCAGTTCCAGCTATGCCTTAGATCATGACATGATCATGTCTGTATTTTTACACCATCATAATTCCCATGCTGAATCCCATCATCTATAGTTTGAGGAACAAAGATGTCAAAGAGGCGATGAAGAAAGTGTTTGAGAAAAATTGGTTTATCAACAAAGTATACTTTTCACACTAAATATTAAATTGAAATAAATTAAGAATGATGTTTATTGTTTTCAAAAAACTGTTTTTGTTTTCAAAAAGTTATAATTAAAATATTTTCTATTAGTTTATTTGTGTCTACCTGTCATCCTTAGATGTTTAAAATAAAGATTATAGTCAACCTACCACATATGCAGTTTTTGCACATGCAGGCAACTGTGACATCTATATACATCTTTCTCCACATAACATGGGTATGTAATATGTATTGTATTATCATATTCATAAGAGGACTGTATATATATATATATATATAGATATACCTAAACATATATGTATCTACAGATAAACACATACACATGTATACACACACACATACCTGCATGTATACACACTTGTTGTTTTTCTGGAACTCTCTTGCTTTTTCTGTGATCCAATCGATGTTGGCAATTTGATCTCTGGTTCTTCTGCCTTTTCTAAAACCAGCTTGAACATCTGGAAGTTCACAGTTAGTGTGTTGCTGGAGCCTGGCTTGGAGAATTTTGAGCATTACTTTACTAGCATGTGAGATGAGTGCAACTGTGTGGTAGTTTGAGCATTCTTTGGCATTGCCTTTCTTTGGGATTAGAATGAAAACTGACCTTTTCCAGTCCACTGGCCACTGCTGAGTTTTCCAAGTTTGCTGGCATATTGAGTGCAGCACTTTCACAGCATCATCTTTCAAGATTTGAAATAGCTCAGCTGGAATTCCATCACCTCCACTAACTTTGTTCGTAGTGATGCTTTCTAAGGCCCACTTGACTTCACATTCCAGGATGTCTGGCTCTAGGTAAGTGATCACACCATCATGATTATCTGGGTCATGAAAATCTTTTTGTACAGTTCTTCTTTGTATTCTTGCCACCTCTTCTTAATATCTTCTGCTTCTCTTAGGTCCTTACCATTTCTGTCCTTTATCGAGCCCATATTTACATGAAATGTTCCGTTGGTATCTCTGATTTTCTTTAAGAGATCCCTAGTCTTTCCCATTCTCTTGTTTTCCTCTATTTATTTGCATTGATTGCTGAGGAAGGCTTTCTTATTCTCTCCTTGCTATTCTTTGGAATTCTGCATTCAAATGGGTATATCTTTCCTTTTCTCCTTTGCTTTTCGCTTCCCTTCTTTTCACAATAAAATATTGATTTCTGCTTTATTGACTATGCAGAAGCCTTTGACTGTGTGGATCACAATAAACCGTGGAAAATTCTGAAAGAGATGGGAATACCAGACCACTTGACCTGCTTCTTGAGAAACCTGTACGCAGGTCAGGAAGCAACAGTTAGAACTGGACATGGAACAACAGACTGGTTCCAAATAGGAAAAGGAGTACATCAAGGCTGTATATTGTTACCCTGCTTATTTAACTTATATAAAGAGTACATCATGAGAAACAGTGGGTTGGAGGAAGCACAAGCTGGAATCAAGATTGCTGGGCAAAATATCAATAACCTCAGATATGCAAATGACACCACCCTTATGGCAGAAAGTGAAGAGGAGCTAAAGAGCTTCTTGATGAAAGTGAAAGAGGAGAGCAAAAAGTCGGCTTAATCAACATTCAGAAAACGAAGATCATGGCATCTGTTCCCATCACTTCATGGCAAATAGATGGGGAAACAGCGGCTGACTTTATTTTTCTGGGCTCCAAAATCACTGTGTATGGTGATTGCAGCCATGAAATTAAAAGACACTTACTCCTTGGAAGGAAAGTTATGACCAACCTAGACAGCATATTGAAAAACAGAGACATTACTTTGTCAACAAAGGATCATCTAGTCAAGGCTATAGTTTTTCCAGTGGTCATGTATGGATGTGAGAGTTGGACTATAAAGAAAACTGAGTGCAGAAGAATTGATGCTTTTGAACTGTCATGCTGGAGAAGGCTCTTGAGAGTCCCTGGGACTGCAAGGAGATCCAACCAGTCCATCCTAAAGGAGACCAGTCCTGAGTGTTCATTGGAAGGACTGATATTGAAGCTGAAACTCCAATACTTTGACCACCTGATGTGAAGAGCTGACTCATTGGAAAAGACCCTGATTCTGGGAAAGATTGAAGGCAGGAGGAGAAGGGGACAACAGAGGATGAGGACAGTTGATGGTGTCATCGACTCGATGGACATGAGTTTGGGTAAACTCTGGGAGTTGGTCATGGACAGGGAGGCCTGGCATGCTGAAATTCATGGGGTCACAAAGAGTCAGACATGATGAGTAACTGAACTGAACTGAACTGAACTGAATTGCAAATGGTGTTGAACATTTTTTTTTTTTCTTTTTTCTGCTAATCTTTCATTTTCATATTGTTATTATTTAGTATTCTTTTTGTGTGTTATCCATATTCAGCATCATTATTTTGAAAAAGGGCTATCCTTCTTCTATGTATTTTCCTTAATGGCTTTGTCAAAAATCAGGTGACCTGCTGTGTAAATTTACTTCTGAGATGTCTATTTTGTTGCAGACTTAGATGTCTCTCCTATCACCAGTGCCACAATATATTGTGGCCCGGCTCCAAAAGGTCAGTGTTCATTCCAATTCCAAAGAAAGGCAATGCCAAAGAATGCTCAAACTACCCCCCAATCGCACTCATCTCTCATCTAGTAAACTAATGCTCAAAATTCTGCAAGTCAGGCTTTAGCAATACGTCTGTGAACTCCTGATGTTCAAGCTGGTTTTAGAAAAGGTAGAGGAACCAGAAATCAAATTGCCAACGTCCGCTGGATCATGGCAAAAGCAAAGGTTCCAGAAAACATCTATTTCTGCTTTATTGACTATGCCAAAGCCTTTGACTTGTGGTTCACGTCTGTGGAATTCTGAAAGAGATGGGAATACCAGACCACCTAAACTGCCTCTTGGGAAATCTGTGTGCAGGTCAAGAAGCAACAGTTAGAACTGGACATGGAACAACAGACTGGTTCCAAATAGGGAAAGGAGTATCTCAAGGCTGTATATTGTCACCCTGCTTATTTAACTTATATGCAGAGTCATCATGAGAAACGCTGGACTGGAAGAAACACAAGCTGGAATCAAGATTGCCGGGAGAAATATCAATAACGTCAGATATGCAGATGACACCACCCTTATGGCAGAAAGTGAAGAGGAGCTAAAAGCCTCTTGGTGAAAGGGAAGGGGGGGGGGAAAAGTTGGCTTAAAGCTCAACATTCAGAAAATGAAGATCATGGCATCCGGTCCCATCACTTCATGGGAAATAGATGGGAAAACAGTGGAACCAGTGTCACACTTTATTTTTCTGGGTTCATTGTGGTACTCAGGTTTGTGCTCTGAAATTTTTGTTATGACCCACCTAGATAGTATATTGAAAAGCAGAGACATTACTGTGCCAGCAAAGGTCCGTCTAGTCAAGGCTATTTTTTCCAGTGGTCATGTAAAGTTGTTAGAGTTGGATGTGAAGAGGCTGACCCCCGAGTTGATGCTTTTAAATTGTGGTGTTGGAGAAGACTCTTGAGAGTCCCTTGGCCTGTACGTTGATCCAACCAGTCCATTCTAAGGTTTATCAGCCCTGGGTTTCTTTGGAAGAAATGATGCTGAAGCTGAAGCTCCAGTGCTTTGTTCACCCATGCCAAGATTGACCATAGGAGAAGACTCTGATGCTGGGAGGGATTGGGGGCATTTGGAGAAGGGGAAGACCAAGGATGAGATGGCTGGATGGTATCACGGACTCGGTGGACGTGATTCTGAGTGAACTCCGAGAAATGGTGATGGGCGGGAGGCCTGCTGGCCTGTTCCTGCGGTTGCAAGAGGGCGGGGACACGACTGAGTGACTGAACTTGAACTTGAACTTTTGTTTACTGCAAAAATGCTGGTTTAAATGCTGAACATGGGGAGTTTTTTTTTTGTTTTTTTTTATTAATAGAGCCTTTGTTTACAGTTAGACTGTTTACAAATACCTTCCTTCCTTCCTTCCTTTCCTCTTTTCTTCCCTCCTTTTTTTCTTCCTTTTTCTTTTCATTATTTTCTTTGCTTTTCTCTTCTTTTTTCTCTCTTTGTTTAGTACTCAGACTCTCTCACCAGCACTTCCTAATTACTGATTTAGAATCTCTGCACGTAGACTGGAAGCACGTATGTATTGTTTTACAGTTGTTTGTAAACAGTTTAAATGCCTTGCTAGGTACTAATTTATGGAGTGGTATATGGCACACTCCAAAATGCAAGTCTCCATGCAACTGAGAAAGCGAGAAAGCTTGGAATTTATCTGCCAAATCTCTCAATTTAAAAGGTTCTACCACACAGAATATTAAAGTTACCTGTATACTGTACCAGGTAACTGTACAGTCAAACTATCTATTCATATATTTTGTCAAACTATCTATTCATATATTTATGTCATACCACTTCCATTAAACTACTCACTAAAATTTAATATATTTAAACTGTTTATTTAAACAGTTTGTCTCTCATAATACTCAGAAATCTAGCACTTTTAAGTTTAAGTAACTATAATAATCATTACTAAATGATTATGAATTATATCATAGCTTATGGTTTCACATAATTGCATTATGTGTATGTATAAAGAGTTTTGAGAGAAGTAACACTACGTATTTCTGAGAGATAATAGGTCATATTTCCTGGTACATAGGTATTTAGTGTCAGAATGAGGACTATGTCCTGTATCAGATTTAATTTCCAATTCTATGAATATCCTTTTTCCACTAAGAGATCATTTTATTCAGAGGCTTACTGCACTTATTCAGTTTTATTTATAATAACAGTTCATTGCTCCAGAACCAGCTACTTATTTACTATGGGGGAAAAATGACATCAGGTTGTTACTCTCTGTCCCAGAAGAGAATTAGAGTGTTTATTCCTTGGAGCTTTCCTGTAGATTTCAAGAAGAGCTCTGCAATCTGGTATAAGACTCCTAATGCCTAATATTTGTATATACCTTAATTGAGCAATTAATTTCCACAGGTAAGAGGAAAGGTTTTTCATCACTTATAAAACATTTTAGAAGCTTTAAGAACTCCAGGGAGCATGGTAGAGAACTAGAACCCACTCTTACTATACTTAGGTATATAGAATTATAGATTAGAAAATTAATTTCCTCAATGGAAGATAAAGGAAAGAGGATGATAGAAATAAAAGGTTGGTTTAAATAAGAAAAATATTAAAGGGAGAGATAGTTAACTATCAATCAGCAACTGGGTAAGTGCCATTTGGTGATTAAGATGTTTTTCTCATGGAGGGATATAAATACATTTGAAATCTATTTTACTAGTCAGTTAATTGCTCTAGAAGGTACTTCTGGTTTTTGTTTTGTTTTGCTTTAATATCCTGATTCTTAACCTAAGGGCTGTATAAATGAATTCAAATACATGAAGATATTATTTGGCATTACTTCTAGGTTATGTCATTTCCAGAACTATGGCATATCACAAAGAGTCTGCAGTATGGTCAAGGAGAAATAGCTTAACATGCGGGAACAAAAATCCTGAATTTGAATCCTGACTGCTAGTAACTTATTATATAAACTTTGGTTTACATAAGTTTATGTGTCTAGCTAGTCCTTAGGTTTCTCGTGTATAAAATACTGGATTATTTAACTGCAGGTTGCTATTTAGATTACTTATGATGAAGTACACAAATTTTCTAACACCTTAATAACACATGGTAACTGCTATCACGTCTTTCCTTCTTTTCAAGACTGATGTTTGTAGTACATTTTTCACAGATATTAAGTTCTGCATGTTTTCTCACTGTATGAGAGTTGAGGCGCTTATTTGATTTTAGTTTTCCAGAATGTGGCTATTTCGTTAAACAACTTGGAATCCATATTTTTGGTTTTATAGGGTCTATCTCTTAAAGTAATATTTGCTGGATATAATCAGTATATTAGTTGATAGAAGTGCCTGTGCTGGAGCACCTTGGATGCAAGAGATAAAGTCCGTACATTTTATGGCATATGATATTACAGTCATACTCATAATACAGTTACTGGAGACATTGTTACATTAAAAATACCTATAATGATCAGCAAATACACAGGTTTCTCCATTTAAATAAGAGAAGCATTCTGTAAAGTCAAGTAATTTCTCGAAAGTAAAATTGTAAAATAGTGAGAAAACTATCAGATTACTAATTTTATATTAATGCCTATGTAAAGATAGACTGGTATCTATATATATTTTATGCATTCATGACATACCTAAACAATCTAATTTTTAAAATAGTTTTAGGCTGCTGCTGCTGCTGCTAAGTCGCTTCAGTCGTGTCCGACTCTGTGCGACCCCAGAGACAGCAGCCCACCAGGCTTCCCCTTCCCTGGGATTCTCCAGGCAAGAACACTGGACTGGGTTGCCATTTCCTTCTCCAATGCATGAAAGTGAAAAGTGAAAGTGAAGTCGCTCAGTCATGTCTGACTCTTCCCGAACCCCTGTACTGCAACCCACCAGGCTCCTTCATCCATGGGAGATTCCAGGCAAGAGTATTGGAGTGGGATGCCATTGCCTTCTACCCCCTCAGTGCTACCTCTTCCTAAAATGAGTATGCCTAGCTGTGAAAGAGCAGAAGTCTTAGGCTTTTCAGATTTTTAGGACTCCCCCTCCGCTCTCACCTCCCTCAATCAGACCAGCTGCGAAGTCCCATTCTGTCCATTTCTCTTGAATTTCAAAACCCCCACTCCCCTCTTGGCTTAACTATTTCAACAATCCCCTGTCCAGCCCTCAACTGCCTCCTTTCCTCCAAGGTACTCATCGGCCAGGACCACTGTTTGAAACGTAGATGTGATTCTGGCACCACAGTCCTGTCCCACTGAACCTGCTGTGCTTCTCCATTTAAATACGCCGCCTTGTCTCTCACTTCCGAGCCTGCACACACTCGGTTCCCTCCACCCAGAAAGGTTCAGGGCTTTTCAAATATCGCTCTCCTAGTGAGCCTTCTCTGTACCCACATATCAGAAGAAGGCACTACATAGTTCTATAAATTTTTTCAAATTGTTGCAAATCTCCAAATTTTTTTTTCAACATATTTATTGAAAACCCCCATGTTTAAGTGTATCTACACAGTTCAACCCATGATGGTCAAGGATTGGTGGAGGAACTATTGGTACATTTTTCAAATTTTGCTTGCATAATTTTTTTTCTTTACACTGTGTGTTTTCTTTTCTTATTTGCCTAATTCCTGTTTTGTATCTGACACTCTCTGGTAAACACTTTTGTACACTATCCTGCCTTTCTTGAAAGAGAGAAAAGAGAGAGAAGAGCGAGAGACAGAAATAAATGAGGGTGAAAGAAAATGAGAAAATTTTAAAACATAAATATATTTTTGTGATAATCTATACATTAATCTATTTCATATTATTATTGTGGCTTTATAAGTTATTTTATTAATGTATCTTTCAAACTAAACTAGTTTATTCTAATATTTTCATGTATTATGCTATTGGGGCTTCCCAGGAGGCACCAGTGGTAAAGAACCCACCTAACGGGACTGCAGACATAAGAGCCGGGGGTCCCTGCAGTGATCGGGACAGAACAGCCTGGGTCAAGAAGAGTCCCTGAAGGAGGGCATGGCAACACACTCCAGTATTTTTGCCTGGAAAATCTACAGACAGAGGAGCCTGGCAGACTATGGTCCATAGAGTTGCAAAGTTGGACAAGACTGAAATGACTTAGCACATACATTATGCTATTATTATTATTATTGCTTGTTATGTGTGTTAGAAAGAAGTTTCTGGGAAAAGCGAAGACATACAAATTTTGTTTTTTCAATTTTTTTCTTTTTCTTCTAATAATCGTTTGCTTCTCCTCTTGATATAAGGAAGTCTAAACAAAACAAAAATATAAATGTTTCATGTTAAGAATATAAATCATTTGTAAGTCATTGAATTCAACCCAGTCCTCTGAACTACAGGTTTTGCACATCCTTAATGCATATTGGTCTATGGAACGCCGAGGAAGAACAAAAGTGAACAGGCTGAAATCTTGCTCTTATAGCATAGATGCAATACTTAATTATGTTTCAGAGTTGGAAGCTGTAGGACCAGATACTGGTGACTCATTAACATTTTGATTATGTATTATACATTTTCCTTGTTTTCATATTCCTTTGAATAAGCAACACTGCCAGCATAGGGAAATATAGCAGTGATAAAACACTACATTGTGATTTAATCAGGATATTAGGCTTTTACCAATGCATTATAGAAAGAACTTTATTATGTATCATCAGGTGACATTTATTTTATAGTATTTATAGAAACTCCATAGGCAACTATAATATATGGAATGAATGTCCCACAGTTTATTTTTGCTAAGAATATGTCTCAAACACACATGCAAGGACTTTGCAGAGATAGAATATATGTATAGAAAAATTTTAGTTGGTAGTCAAGAAAACATTAGCAGTATAATACATTGTGGGGGAGAAAACGAACAAACTGAATGTTATGTTTTTCAAAGAACGAAAGCTGAAATGCAAAACCACAGAACAACAACTTGCTGTTCTTGTTGGCATACTGTGCTTACCCGCAGAACAATGTATTCCGTTCTGTTCACCACTGTTCCAGCAGTACTAGTTAAACAGGGAAAGTAATCAGAAAAAGAGGACATAAAATGATTTGGCTTGGAAAAGCTGCCTCATGCGCTAGTTGTAAAGTAAGTCTAACTTATCCTGTTTAGTCATCTGGATATTCTTTAAAGCTTAATCATTTCCACATTGGTTTTTATCATTTAAATTCAACATAATCTTATGATGTGTGTTTGCTCCAGTTTTATAAGTTGCAAAATGAAAGAAAGGTTTAATCACTGACGAAAATATAAGATTAACACTCAGATGTGTACTTTCCATTATCTGTTAATTTAAAACTTCCAATGCTTATTTGCATTTGTGATTTTTAAAATGATGTAATGTTATAACAGTAAGCAGTAAGTTTAACAGGAAAGTAAACTAAATTGGCAACAATTTTAATGGAACAAATTTAACCAACAATAATTTATTTTTTTATTTTTACAGGGTGATACATCCACTTGAACTCAATGTTTAATTCCTTGCTTATTCCCTCACTGCAAATAATTTTAGGATTCAATACACCCTTCTAAGAAACAAATAGGAGGGTATAATTGCATGGACTCTATATTCACTATATACTGCCTTTAGAACAAAAAAATAAAAACTGAAATGTCAGGGTCACTATCCGATTTAAATTTATACAGGGTTCAGGTAAAAAATGTGACTGAAATTACCATGTTTATATTGATGGGGTTTACAGATGATTTTGACGTTCAAGTTTTCCCTATTTCTACTGTTTCTAGCAACCTATCTTTTTACACTGATAGGGAATTTGGGATTGGTTTTCTTGGTCACTGTGGATTCCAGGCTCCACAGTCTTATGTACTATTTTCTGAGTGTGTTATCATTCTTGGATGCCTGCTGTTCTTCAGTTGTCACTCCAAAAATGATAGTCAGCTTCCTGGTGGAAAATAAAACTATTTCATATCTTGAGTGTGTAACACAGACACTTCTTTTATTTACTTTTGGGACCAAAGAATGCTTTCTTCTGGCTGCAATGGCATATGATCGCTATGTGGCCATCTACAACCCTCTCCTGTATTCAGTCAGCATAGCACCCAGAGTCTACATGCCACTCATCATTGCTTCCTATGTTGGTGGCATCTTGTATGCTACTTTACACACAGTGGCTACTTTCAGCCTCTCCTTCTGTGCCTCCAATGAAATCAGACATGTGTTCTGTGACATCCCTCCCCTCCTTGCTATTTCTTGCTCTGACAATCACACAAACCAGCTTCTGCTCTTCTACTTTGTGGGCTCTATTGAGATAGTCACTGTCCTGATTGTCCTGACCTCCTGTGGTTTCATTCTGCTGGCCATTCTGAGGATGTGTTCCGCTGAAGGGAGAAGGAAAGTCTTTTCTACATGTGGCTCTCACCTAACTGGAGTGTCCATTTACCATGGGACCATCCTCTTCATGTACGTGAGGCCAAGTTCCAGCTATTCTTTAGACCACAACATGATTGTGTCAATATTTTATAGCATTGTGATTCCCATGCTAAATCCTGTCATCTACAGTTTAAGGAACAAAGATGTCAAAGAGGCAATCAAAAGAGTGCTTGGAAGAAAATCAGTTTGTTCATAAAGGACCTTTTCACACTAAGCACTGAGTTGAAGAAATTAAGACTTACGCTATTGTCTCCATATAAAAAGTCAGGATACAAGATTTTTATTTTAATTTTATGCCTTTTATTTCTTCTTGGATATTTCATAAATAAAGATTATAGTCAACAAGCAACTGTGTAGTTTTTGCAGATGTGGACAGTGATCATCCATCGGTTTCTTAATGAGTTTATAAACATATGCACACCCCAATATACACATATATACTAACATATATACATATACATGCTGATAACTGGTGATATGCTTTTGCCAAGGCTGCCATAACAAACCTCATAACACTGTGTGGCTGAACAACACAAATGCATTTTCTCACCGTCCTGGATAATTTGTGTTTGAAATCAAGGTGTATCTAGGGTTGTTTTCTTCTGAGGCCTCTCTCATCAACATACACAATCATATTTAATTAAGGCCCCACCCTATAGTTGCCCCCTCAAAGACCCTACTTCTAAATTCAGTGACGGACTAAGGTAAGGAGTTTAGGACTTCAACAAGCAAATACTGTTATTGGATACACATATACACACAGAAGCATGTATAAACCATTATTTTCTCACAAAATATAGAGTCTTTGGTGTTAGCATTTATCAATAATGTACATGAACTAAATAATTTTTAAAAAGCACAACTCAAGAATAACATACAACTACCTACTAAATCTACGCCGGAGCTCAGATGGTAAAGCATCTGCCTACAATCTAGGAGACCTGGGTTTGATCCCTGGGTTGGGAAGATCTACTGGAGAAGGAAATGGCAACCCACTCCAGTATTCTTGCCTGGAAAATCCCATGGATGGAGGAACCTGGTAGGCTACAGTCCATGGGGTCACAAAGAGTCAGACCGACTGAGTGACATTTACTTTACTTTACCTGCTAAATAGTTCCCCTTACCCCACTAAGCTGCAGAACATCTATATGAGTTTCTCTCCATCCCTGGTCCTGACTCAGCTTTGGCTCAGTTTCCCCTACCTTCTACTAAAAGGATTCAAATTCCCAACTTGAGTGCTATATACATGATATACATGACTTAAAAATTTTTTTTTTTTTAACTTTTTTAAATATAAATTTATTTATTTTAATTGGAGGTTAATTGCTTACTGAGACTTCAAATTTTCTGTGTCTGCCCTTATTGCCTATACCAACAGAGATGAGTTTGCTAAAAGCACAACCAATATCAGCTGACCTTGTACAGTACCTACTGTTTAAAGAGAGGGAATTGACTGAGGGGAAAAAAAAAAAAGGGACCTAAAAATTAAAACAGTAAATCCTATGAGCAAGAGAAGTGGTGTTACCACTCCGATCTTCCCATTGGAGATGACCACGCAGACAATGCAGGTAGCCCAGCATCGCCTGAGGTAAGTGTTCCAGCTTCTTCTGGAGGCTGCCATTGTCTGCTTCACTGCAGATGCTCAGCAGGACTCTCCCCAACTGCCTCTCTTTGCTTCTAGACCTGTATCCATGAGTCCCAGGAGTCCCCAGAAAGGTGAGACCCGGGTGGAATGACCCATGAACTGTGCCCCCATGTGTAGGTATGTGAGACCCAAGTGGAGTGACCCATTAACCATGACCCATGTGTAGGTATGCCATACTCTGTCAGTACTAAAGAGTCTCTGACTTTCACAGAATAGTTATATGGGGAACATGTATGGTTATTAAGAGTGAGGAGTCATGGTGGAAGGAACATAATGTTAAATTAGGCCAAACATTGGTATGGACCAACTTAGCAGAGATTCTTATTTTAGGCCACAGTTTCCAGAGTTAAAAAGGACTGTAACAGGTTTGATAGCTGAGTTGGCTAAAACATGGAGAAAAAAGGTGGCCAACAGTGAGATATATGATAATGTCCAATCTGCTTTGTTTGATGTAGGGAAAGAGACTCACAGTCTTAGGGAGACGTTGGAATATTAAAGTGGATTTGTCACTTATGATCTATTAATTCACACTTGGACTGTTCAAAAGGCATCCTTTTCACCAACAAAATGAGAAATATATTTGTGAAGGGAGCTCTAGCTCTTGAAGCTCTCCATATGTGGTCTTCTCTAAGACCATATCTTACAAAAGGAACCACAGCCACTAAACTGAAAAATGCAGTGATATTTATTGGATCCCAGGGGTGGCAGGTGCCAACTGGCAGCAATCAATCACCAAAGGTCCAGTGGTCCTAGTTACTGTAACAGACAGCAGCATCGGAATAGTATGATCCACAGGGACCTGTGGCACTGGCTAGGTGATCATGGTTTCCTAGAATTAAAATAGATGCTAATTAAATTCCTACTTGATCTCTGTAAGCAGAAAAGATTTAATTCTAGGGAAACAAAATCTAACTAGAATTATTAAAGTAGATAGCCATGGTTCTTCATTAATTCCCAGAACTGAGCCACTGTATGGCCCCAGGAACCATTCAATGAAGGGCAGTCTGGGTCCTCTAAAGAAGGACTTGCTATAATAGCCAGCATTTTTAATATTTATCCCACCCTCCCCAAAGGGACTCAAAGATTTTTTCAAGGTAAATGCACTGGGGAAAAGGACATAATCATAATTTTCTGTAACTACTGGACACTTTATTTTAGGGGGTCCAAATCACTGCTTCCCAGGTGGCTCAGAGGTTAAAGCATCTGCCTCCATTGTGGGAGACCTGGGTTCGATCCCTGGGTCGGGAAGATCCCCTGGAGAAGGAAATGGCAATCCACTCCAGTATTCTTTCCTGGAGAATCCCATGGATGGAGAGCCTAGTAGGGTTGACGGGGGAGATTTGGACAAGACTGAACGACTTCACCTCACCTCAAATCACTGCAGATGGTGACTGCAGCCATGAAATTAAAAGATGTTTGCTCCTTGAGAAAACAGATATGACAAACCTAGACAGCATGTTAAAAAGCAAAGATATTACTTTGCCAACAAAGGTCCATCTAGTCAAGGCTATGGTTTTTCCAGTAGTCCTGTATGGATTTGAGAGTTGGACTAGAAAGAAAGCTGAGCACCAGAGAACTGATGCTTTTGAACTGTGGTGTTGGAGAAGACTCTTGAGAGTCCCTTGGACTACAAGGAGATCAAACAAGTCCATCCTAAAGGAGATCATTCCTGAATATTCATTGGAAGGACTGATGCTGAAGCTGAAACTCAAATACTTTGACCACCTGATGAGAGGAACTGACTCATTTGAAAAGACCCTGATGCTGAGAAAGATTGAAGGTGGGAGGAGAAGGGGTTGGCAGAGGATGAGATGGTGGATGGCATGAACTGACTCAATGGAAATGAGTTTGAGTAAATTCCAGGAATTGGTCATGGACAGGGAAGCCTGGCATGCTGCAGTCCATGGGGCAGCAAAGAGTCGGACACGACTGAGTGACTGAACTGAACTGCAGCTCTCCATCTCTGTCATAATTTAGTTTGTGGAGCGGTGCTTCATCATCTTTCTCTTCCAAAGTACAGAACACTGCTCCTAACACTGATGGAATGATGCTGACTGGCCCGAGGGACCAAGAAGCAGCAAATGCTCTGGCTTGTTGGTAAAGTACTTTCCTATCACCGGGTAAGAAATAAACATGACTAAATTTGAAGGGTCTTCTGAAGGAGGTTAATACGGCCACGATAGGGAAGCAGAGGTGTGCCCAGCCCCCAAATGAGACCCTCTGCTCGGGCGGAACGTGCTTGCAAACAGGATGTTCTGCCAAGGAATCTGGACAGAGCCTTGAGTTTAATGGTCCCTTGCAAACAAGGGAACATTCCCTTCCTGTGATAAGGAGGAATAAAGGGCTTCTGGACAGACTCTGCAGTAAACAGGAATTTCAACTCCCTTTGCTGTACGATAACATTTATGCACATGCGCTGTACTGAGAAGGCTTAGTCATACAATCTGGAATTCTGTCAACCGGGGCGTGAACAAAAAGGGGGGGGAAAAAAGGAAAGGAAAAGTTTGGAAGTATGTGTTTTTCTTTTTTTTTTTTATTTTTATATAAAATAAATTTCCTGCTTAGAAAAATAGTGCTGCAATAAACATTGCACTACACATTATTATTTTTATAAGTACTTCTCATACTTATACCCTTACATATTTAAGCTTGTTCCCCCCCATGAGGAAATCACTTAGTAATGATTCTGTAGCACCTGAGGGTGTTCGATTTATTTAATCGTGAATATAAAAGTAGATTATCAGTTCAGTTCAGTCGCTCAGTCGTGTTCAACTCTTTGCGATCCCATGAATTGCAGCACGCCAGGCTTCCCTGTCCATCACCAACTCCCGGAGTTCACTCAGACTCACGTCCATTGAGTTGGTGATGCCATCCAGCCATCTCACCTTCTGTCGTCCCCTTCTCCTCCTGCCCCCAATTCCTCCCAGCATCAGAGTCTTTTCCAGTGAGTCAACTCTTCACATCAGGTGGCCAAAGTATTGGAACTTCAGCTTCAGCATCAGTCCTTCCAGTGAACACTCAGGACTGATCTCCTTTATGATGGACTGGTTGGATCTCCTTGCAGTCCAAGGGACTCTCAAGAGTCTTCTCCAACATCACAGTTAAAAGCATATTGTAAAGTAATTAACCTCCAATTAAAATAAATAAATTTATATTAAAAAAACACATCAATTCTTCAGTGCCCAGCTTTCTTCATAGTCCACCTCTCACATCCATACATGACTACTGGAAAAACCACAGCCTTGACTAGATGGACTTTGTTGGCAAAGTAGTGTCTCTGCTTTTGAATATGCTATCTAGTTTGGTCATAACTTTCCTTCCAAGGAGTAATTGTCTTTTAATTTCATGGCTGCAATCACCATCTGCAGTGGTTTTAGAGCCCCCAAAATAAAGTCTGACACTGTTTCCACTGTTTCTCCATCTATTTCCCATGAAGTGATGGAGTATAGAAAGACATTAAAAAAGGGAAAATGGCATACTTTCAGTTATAGCACATCCTGAATATCACACCTTCTTGTTTATTTAGACATCTCTACTTACTATTTTACAATAAGGAGAAAACTGATCTTTAAAAGTGAAACATTGCTAAGTAAATGAACACAATTGCCATAAACTTGAGAACATAACTCTCTACTAAAAGGAAATTACAGCATGAGCTGTATTTAAAAATTTAGGACAATATTGAACAGTAAATTTCAATCAAGTCTGTGAACAAATTATGTACATAAATGCAGCATAATTTCTGAATTATTTCAAATGTCTTATAATCCTGATAATTAGGGAAGAAATTTTCTCATTGCCTTTCTAACGTCTTTGTTCCACAGACTATATATGATAGGACTGAACACTGGAGTCAAAATGGTGTAGAAAAGAGCTATCAGTTTGTTTATACCTTCATGCTGATTCGATTTAGGCTTTAAGTAGGTGACAGTGGCTGATCCATAGAATAAAAGTACAACTGTAATGTGGGAAGAGCAAGTGGAGAAAGCTTTGGTTCACCCTGTGTTTGCTGGCAACTTCAGAATGGTGGAGATAATTCTGATATAGAATCCAAGTATCAGCAAAAGGGGAACAGTGACAAACAATATACCAAATATATAGACCACCATCTCATTCACAAAGATGTCTCCACAAGCCAGTTTTAATAATGGTTGAATGTCACAGAAGAAATGATTGATTGTGTTGGGGCCACAGAAAGGCAGAGAGAAAATCTGGCATGTTTGGCCTATCTGGAATGGAACAGCACCGATCCAGGAGGCAACCACCTGCCCGATGCAGACCTTGGGGCACATGACCAAGGGATAGTGCAGAGGGTCACAGATGGCCATGCAGCGGTCATAGGCCATCACGGCCAGGAGGAAGCACTCAGCGGTTCCAAGGATAAGGAAGAAGCACATTTGGGTAGCACAAGTTAAAGAAGAAATGGCTCCTTTCTGGGTCCAAAGGTCCATGAGCATCTTGGGAAGAGTGATGGATACATAACAGATTTCTAGGAAGGAAAAATTTCTGAGGAAAAATACATGGGCAACTGAAGAGTGGCATCTACGGTATTACTATGGTGCATTCCCAAACAGGATAATCACATAGATGACTAAGAATGTCCCAAAAAGAAACCACTGAAATTGGGGAATTTCAGTGAAGCCCAAGAGGACAAATTCCATCATGATAATGAGATTTGTTTCTGTAATTTTCAAATGATCTTCTCTCTCTAAATTTACATTTCTTGACTGCATTTTCTTTTTGTACAATTGGACTAGGACATGGGCTTTAGTTTTAATAAGCTCTCAGTTACTTTCTGACACACTTGTGTCCTGTGATTTGGGGAGATTTGATTTGAAATCAGGAGCCAAAACTCATCTGCAGGAAAAAAATCTTAAATGATTCATAATGTTACATCTACATTCTAATAAAATCTATATGTCTCATCATTTTAATTTAAAATATGGCATGAGAATGGAGAAAGCAGATAAACTACTTCTTACAGTCAAAACATCAATTAATTGTCTAATTTGCATGATTTTTATTCCCCAATCCTCATCTATAATATAATATCTGGTCTAAAACATCTAGCACAATGTTCTATTGACTATTTATATATCCTTTTTACCCTTAACATTATATCTAATAACTCATTTTATAAAGATATGGCATAAAGCTCTGCCCTAATTTACTGCTTCATAAATGCTTCTGAATTAACTTAAAAGTATAAATTATTATTAGAAGTGATGATTTTCTAAGGAGTGAGAAAGTTAAAACTGTAAGAATGTAAGAGACAAAGATTTTATATTCAAGATCATAAGGTTCCACAGATTAGAATTCCAAATTAGTGAATTAAGATTCATTTCATTGCTTAAAAATGCAACTTCTTGACATTTAACTATTTTTAATCCTAGTAATTTTGGTGGAGAAGGAAATAGCAACCCACTCCAGTATTCTTGCCTGGAGAATCCCAGGGATGGAGGAGCCTGGTGGGCTGCAGTGTATGGGGTCACACAGAGTCGAACAAGACTGAAGAGACTTAGCAGCAGCATCAGCAGTAATTTTGGACATTTAAATACCTTTCTGCCAAAATTAAATGTTCCTAAAGAAAAGAAAGATAAATACATATAAAAGTTTCACAAATGTGCAGATATTGTGTCAAATTCCTTCCCTGTTTGTGGTCTGATTTGATTGTGTAACATAAACAATAATAAAAATCAATGAAAAACGTTAAGTTAAATATTCTTTTTCAGTAAATTATAATTTGGATGTGAAAGATGCTTCATATATTCCCCTAGAGAGGGAAGTGCTCAGATGTTCAGTCGTGTCCAACTCTTTGCGACCCTGTAGCCTGCCAGGCTCCTCTATTCATGGGATTCTCCAGGCAAGAATACTGGAGTGGGTTGCCACACCCTCATCCAAAGGATCTCCCTGACCCGGGTATCAAACCCATGTCTCATGTCTCCTGCACTGGCAGGCAGATCTTTACCACTAGTGCCACTCAGGAAGCTCTATGGAAGGAAATTCACTAATAAAATGTGATTCTTTCTCATTGAAATTATTTTAGTCATACTGGCAACATTTACTTTATTTTCAGTTTATCAAAATATGTTTAATTTGAATGCAATATAGCATTCTTTGATTACAGCTTTAATAGATTATTTATAGAAATGAATAATGTTAATGTTAGTATTATGTTAGCAATAGACACATTAAAAGCATATATTTCAAATGCTTCAAACACATTAACTTTTTAATGCAGAAAGTAAAATATCTAACTTAAATAAGGATATCTTAAAGAATAAATAGATGTTCAACCCATATATACTCATGATTTTAGTTGTTGGACATGCGTGTTAGTCTTTCAGTCGGGACTCTTTGTGAGACCATGGAGAGCAGCATACCTACTCTGTGTGTGAAATTTTCCGGGGAAGAATACTGAAATGGGTAGTCATTCCCTTTTCCAGGGGATCATCCCAATCAAGGGATCAAATCTGGTTCTCCTGCATTGCAGACAGATTCTTTATTATCTGAGCCACAAGAGAAAGCCCATAGCTGTTTGATATTATTTATTAATTCTTGATCCTGAAATTTAGAAACTATCTTGAATTAAAATAGAATATTAATATATAATAATTTATATTTACCTTTTTCAAATTTTTCTGGTTACTTTATTCCTGCTGATGAATTTTTAAAATATATCTTAAAATGTTACTTTGTTTAAGATCTGTAAGATTTTTAAACAGGAACTTAACTTGCTTTGATAAAGCAAGGCTCTTTATAGAGGAACTCCTTATTTCTTCCTCAAGGGAATATTTCTTTTCCCTCTATACATCTAAATTGCTAGTTAAATGCTCCTGTTGGCAATTAAGTTGGTGTGTTTTTGCAAACGATTCTTCCATGGTAGACCAGACTTTCCTTCAGGCCTTCCACATAATATAATTTCATGCCTTCTCCATTTCCTAAATGCAGTTAGCAGGCAAAGATATCCTAGAAGAAGAAACACTTTGAATGGTCCAACAATACCTGCAGGAAAATGTTAAAATTCTTTATCAACTGATTTGTTACCTGTGTTATTTTATTCTCTATAATTCCTCTGAATAGTCTTTTTAAAAAAACATGCATCGTTACCATCTGAACATGCTCTATTTATTCTCTCACCTTTAAGCAAAACTAAGATTATTTTATTTAAAGTATGATTATCTCTCAGACACGCTAGGAATCCTGAATAGTATCTCATTAATGAAATCTATAAACAAAGATTAAGAACAACTATATTATTTGAAGTTTTTTTAATGTGGATCATTTTTAAAGTCTTATTAAATTTGTTTCAATATTGCTTCTGTTCCATGTTTTTGGTTTTGGCCAGGAATGGAGCCTGCATCCCCTGCACCTGAAGGTGAAGTCTTAACCGCTGGCCTGCCAGGAAGCCCCAAGAAAACCATCATTGATGCAGTTTCCTAAATTAGAAACTCCTCTTTCTTGTTGAAAGATTTAGTAAGTTACATTTCTCAGCATATATATTGTGGAGAGAAACACTTCAAGCATGTATCGAATATTTACAGACTAAGTTTTGCTATTGTTCCTGTAACAGAGTCATTTTCCAGGCCTGGATTTATGCTCATCGCCACTGTATTAGGAGACTATTTCTTCAAATTTTGAGCCCCAGTGTTTTTCCTTAGTCAGGAGGTTATACTCCCTTGCAATTATTTCAGCACACTTTTACTGGAGATGTCAGGTAATTTCAAATAGTACCTAACACTGACCTCTATGGGCTGGATCCCACTCTCACTGCCAAAACTGTAGAAATAGACTTTAAGTAAGATAATAAAGTCTGTTTTCTGACTCTGAATCATGTGCCCCTACCATCCCCACAGGTTTTAGGGCAAACACTTATCACGCAGCATGTGCCTGAGGGAACCTTGTGACTGTGTTATACACAGAATTTTGACCAGGTACCCTGTGACTCGAACCACACTATCCTAGGAAAAGGATCCCTAAATGCCCAGTGTGCACACAGCGAGAATTTGAGGATCAT
This sequence comes from Nanger dama, assembly GCA_917880005.1. Lineage (NCBI taxonomy): Eukaryota > Metazoa > Chordata > Mammalia > Artiodactyla > Bovidae > Nanger > Nanger dama. The sequence goes on along the minus strand of CAKJTW010000387.1, from coordinate 25,114 downwards.
GGCTAGGCTCTGACATGAGCTCCCCGTAGCCAGAGAACAGAAGATGCGACTTTCATTCTGCCCCCCTTGCCCCGTGTACACACACACACAACACACATCGCCAGGGGGAATTCTTACAAAAATATCTTCCTGAAGCTGGAAAATATTCTTATTACCAACAAAAGCTGGATGGTTGGGGAGAATGACATTGAAACATGTATATTATCACATGTGAAACGAATTGCCAGTCCAGGTTCCATATGAGACAGAATGCTCGGGGCTGGTGCACTGGGATGACCCAGAGGGATGGGATGGGGAGGGAGATGGGAGGGGGTTCAGGATGGGGAACACATGTACACCCATGGCTGATTCTTGTCAATGTATGGCAAAACCAATACAAGTAATTAGCCTCCAAAAAATAAATAAATAAATAAATGTAATATGCAAAAACAAAAAAACTGTATTTGTTTATGGAAGGTTATGGATGAAGCAGGAAAACAAGATAAACTACATATAGTACAAGCAAATGTCTAATTCATTTTTTCCCGTCTTACTGCTGCCTAACAAATGCTTTCCTGTTTCAAAAATGTTCTTTGAGAGCTGTTTTTGCTTCTGATTTTGACAGATTTGCTTTATACTCAAAACACACTCTAGGGGGCGCTAGTGCTAAAGATCCCACCTGCCGGGCAGGAGACACAAGACACAGGGTTCAATCCCTGGGTTGGGAAGATGCCCTGGAGGAGAGCATGGAAACCCACTCCAGTTTTCTTGCCTGAGAAATCTCAGACGTAGGAACCTGGAGAGCTATAATCCATAGGGTTCACACACACACACCCCCATGCTGAACATACTTGCAAAATAACATATATATATATATATATATATACATACATACATACACGTTTTTCTTATTCCTTGCTTCCCTGGTGGCTCAGACGGTGCAGCATCTGCCTGCAATGCGGGCGACCTGGGTTCGATCCTGGGTCGGAAAGATCCCTTGGAGGAAGAAATGGCAACCCACTCCAGTACTCTTGCCTGGAAAATTCCACGGACTGAGGAGCCTGGTGGGCTACAGTCCATGAGATCTAAAAGATCTCACTTTCTTTCTTCTTTATATCTTATCTCATTCTTTTCTTCTCTCCATTTTTGCACATACAAAAATATTTATTAACAATTTATTATATGGAACTTATCTCTCTCTCATTTCTTTTACTTTCAATCACTTTTAATCTGTTTATTCAAAATGCAGTTCAAGGTGGCTGATATTGAACATATAGCTTTTTAAACTCTTAATATTTACCTTTCACTTGGACTGCTTAGTCCATATTTGTTTAACATTTTCTTTTTTTTTTTACTATAAATTCCTATTTGTTTCCATTTATTCTTTTGTTTTGCTGCTCTTCTGCCAATTTTGGAATTGTTTTATATTTTACATTTGCTATCTTACTCTAACTTTTTATTATTATTTCAGTGATTGGGGGGGGGCTTCAGGGCTTACAATTTAAAATGTGCAAGATATCAGTGTTTGCCTACAGTTAAAATTGTTCCAGTTTGATCTTTTTACAACTTTCCACATTCCACTTCATGTCTCACATCAAGCACGTCACACCTGACATTTCACAAATGTCATAATCGTGTAACAGTGTTCTGCCAGTTCCTCAGATTGCATTCTTTGTGTTATTGATGTCATATATTATACTTGTATGTATATTATAATCCCAACATATCTGTCAATATTTTAGCTTTAAGTAGTCATTTGTCTAACATATCAGGATTCCTATTGCACCTCCCTGAAATACTCTGTCTAGCTCCTCTGTGAAGTATCCAGACAATAGTATTTCACACATATTTCCTGGGTTTTTCAGATGCTGAAGAAGTCAGGTGTTAGTTGTTCGGTCATGTCCTACTCTTTGGGACTGTAGCCCACGAGGCTCCTCTGTCCATGGGATTTTCCAGGCAAGAACAGTGGAGTGAGTTTCCATTCCCTTCTCCGGGGATCTTCCCAACCCAAGGATCAAACCCAGGCCTCCTGGGGTACAGGCAGATTCTTTACCGTCTGAGCCATAGGGAGTCCTCAAATGCTAGTAAGCACTGCCAAGTGGAAGAAATTAACTGCTTGATTTCCAGACCTGGCACCTAATGATTGATAATGTTAGCTGTTCCGCTACCTCAGAATCAACAAAATACATAATTGCACATGAGCTGACCATGTACACTGGGAGCCCTCCCTCATCTGGTCTTTAAAAATGTTTTGTTAAAACGCTTGTCAGAGTTCCAAATGTTTTTGGAGTATGAGGCACCTGTTCTTGCGTGGCCCTGAAGTCAAGCTTTCTCTGCTCCAAACTGGGATGTTTCCGCTGTGTTTCCCTTCACTGTGCCTCAGGGACACAGCCTTGCATTCTGTAACAGTCCCACTATGGTGTGATAGATTTTATTCTTATTCATTCCAAAGGGGCTCACTGTAGTACATATAGTCATGATTTCTAACAAATTTGAAAATTATTCTGTCCCTATAGTTAGTGCTTTACGGTTGGCCTTCAGCTATTCATATTTTAGACAATTTTAGACAATCTGCCTGTTCCTGAGGCTGTGACATTTTTATATCATTTTTAAAGTACTTTATGGGTTTTATTCTTTCCGGAATTCGAATTCAAGTTCACTGACATTTCTTTGACCATGTCCAAATTAGTGTAAATCTAATCCTATTAATTTTTCATTTTACTTACTTTTTACTTATATTTCATTTCCTTTCTTTTTACCTTTCACTCTAGAATTTCAGTACATTTTTACAGGTTTTTGTATTTGTTGAAACTCTCTGTGTGTAAAAGTCATGCAGTCGTGTCTGACTCTTTGTTACCCCATGGACTGTAGAATGCCAGGCTCCTCTGTCCATGGAACTCTCCAGATCAGAATACTGGAGAGGGTAGCCATTCCCTTCACCAGGAAATCTTCCCAAGATAGGGATCAAACCCAGATCTCCCTTTGCAGTATGATTCTTTACCATCTGAACCACAGGGAAGCCCTGAAACTCTGTATTTAACTCAAACTTTGTTTAGTTATATTTTATTTCAAGTCCTTGGCTATTATTAAGAGATTATGGGAGGCATTGCTAAATCCATCACTTGAAACATCTTGCAGTCATTTTCAATTGATTCATTCCCCCCACCCCCCCCCCCCCCCTCTGGACAGTAGGTTAGTCTTCCTGAGCTTTCCATATTCTAGGTAATTTAAATAGAGTTGGACACGACTGAGTGATTGAACTGAGCTGAACTGATGATGCATGGGATGAAAACCAAGCGTCCTAGCCACAAGACCACCAGGGGCAAGAATTAAAGCATCTTTGACCCTTGCCCTAGCTGAAAGCAAGAATGTTTCAAGAAGAGAAAACCTGTAAAAACAGGTACAAATTTTACTATTAGAGATATCGCTCAATGCATGGGAGATCACACAGGGAAACAGTTTATTTATCCAACTCAGAAGCAGGGCAGAGAGGCACTCCCAGAAAGAAAGGGTATGGACATCGTCTCTAGTGAGGAGGAGTGCAGTACATCAGAAACTAGGCAGAGATACTCCCTGGGAGGAAGAGGGAGGGAGTGTCCTGAGTGAGGAGGAGTGCAGTGTGGAGGAGTGTAAATCACACACATAGGACCATTCTTCTGGGGCTTTGTTTACCTTCGGCAGATTGCCTTGTTTCTTCCTTCAACCTGATGGGTCCCTGGATCCTCCTCAAGAGGAGCGCAAATTTTTTTTCTAAGATGGATCCCACCACAGAGGTGTATGGATGCATGTCCACTTATTACAGGGTGGGCCCCCCTCTCTTTTCAACCCCCAAGAACTTCCTGCACATGTGCAGACAAGGAAGTCTTCCTTGACCTCAGGAGTGGGCACCTACCTGTCTCTTGGCTTTAGTAGGGCTCAGCTTTTATCACTGGCTTTGTCCTTGGAGTATTGGGGTGAGAACAAAGGCTCAAGTCTACTCCACTTGACAACACTAGGTGTCTGGCCCAGAGGCCCACTGTTGCCCACCTCACAAATATACCCAGATGTTGACCATTCTGGATGGGAGGCAACTCCTATGACTCTGAGCTATGCCTTATCTCTAGTATCTCCATTTTTCTGCAACCATATGGTAGTCATTTTCTTAGAAGCCTCATGCAATCTTCTCTGGGATATGTATATCCAATTGTTCTCCCTGACACTCTTAGGAAAATTTAATACAGGTCTATGGGTTTGGTCGGTCCCCAGCCCCAGCCAGCAACACACCTCCCTTACGTTTTGTGCCTCAGGACAGATCTTAGAATCTTTTGTTGAGTTCTGATCTCTGCCCCATCAGTTCAGAGATACATCTGTGCTATTCTTTCAGTTCTATTTATCCATACTTTGATCAGGAAATTGTCTCCAGGAATAAAACCAGCATGGTCATGAGATTAACACTGTGAATTTCCTTCCATGATGGACAGACTCAAGGTGGTTCTATGGTCTGTACCTCCTCATAGCCATACTTTTGGTCAATAACTTCCAGGTGAGTGTAGTTGGTCATGTCCACAGCTACTAGTCCAGGCAGGGAAGTACGATAGGATGCCTGTGGTTATGTAAGTAAGAATCCTTGAATAGCCAAAGCAATCTTGAGAAAGAAGAATGGAAGTGGAGGAATCAACCTGCCTGACTTCAGGCTCTACTACAAAGCCATAGTCATCAAGACAGTATGGTACTGGCACAAAGATAGAAATATAGATCAATGGAAGGAAATAGAAAGCCCAGAGATAAACCCATGCACCTATGGCACCTTATCTTTGACAAAGGAGGCAAGAATATACAATAGATAAAAGACAATCTCTTTAACAAGTGGTGCTGGGAAAACTGGTCAACCACTTGTAAAAGAATGAACCTAGAACACTTTATAACACCACACACAAAAATAAACACATAAAGATCTAAATGTAAGACCAGAAACTATAAAACTCTTAGAGGAGAACATAGGCAAAACACTCTCTGACATAAATCACAGCAGGATCCTCTATGACTCACCTCCTAGAATATTGGAAATAAAAGCAAAAATAAACAAATGGGACCTAATTAAAATTAAAAGCTTCTGCACAACAAAAGAAACGATAAGCAAGATGAAAAGACAGCCTTCAGAAAATAATAGCAAATGAAGCAACTGACAAACAACTAATTTCAAAATATATAAGCAATTTATTTAGCTCAAGTCCAGAAAAATAAATGGCCCAATCAAAAAAATGGGCCAAAGAACTAAATAGACATTTCTCCAAACAAGACATACAGATGGCTAACAAACACATAAAAAGATGCTCAACATCACTCATTATCAGAGAAATGCAAATCAAAACCACAGTGAGGTACCATTTCACACCAGTCAGAATGGCAACGATCAAAAAGTCTACAAGAAATAAATGCTGGAGAGGGTATGGAGAAAAGGGAAACCTCTTACACTGTTGGTGGGAATGCAAACTAGTACAGCCACTATGGAGAACAGTGTGGAGATTCCTTAAAAAAACTGAAAATAGAACTGCCTTATGACCCAGCAATCCCACTGTTGGGCATACACACTGAGGAAACCAGAATTGAAAGAGACACGTGTACCCCAATGTTCATTGCAGCACTCTTTATAATAGCCAGGACATGGAAGCAACCTAGATGTCCATCAGCAGATGAATGGTTAAGAAATCTGAGGTACATATACACAATGGGGTATTACATAGCCATTAAAAAGAATACATTTGAGTCAATTCTAATGAGGTGGATGAAACTGGAGCCGATTATACAGAGTGAAGTAAGCCAGAAAGAAAAACACCAATACAGTATATTAATGCATAGGCATTGAAACATGTATAATATCATATATGAAATGAATTGCCAGTCCAGGTTCAATGCAGGATACAGGATGCTTGGGGCTGGCATACTTGGATGACCCAGAGGGATGGTATGGGAAGGTAGGAGGAAGGGGGGGGGGGGGTTCAGGATTGGGAACATGTGTACACCCATGGCGGATTCATGTTGATGTATGGCAAAACCAATGCAATATTGTAAAGTAATTAACCTCCAATTAAAATAAATAAATTTAAATTAAAAAAAATCCATTACAGAAGCCTGTAACATCCATCTCGGTAGAAGGCTCTGTTGCCCATGCTGCCTTGAGGAAGCAATCTGTCATATTAGTTGTTGCTTATGATGAGGACCATGGAAAAGGAACAGAGAGCCTGCAGCCAGTATCTAGTCAGAACTGATGCCTTCAGTCTAATAACGGCAAACAATTTAATTATGCCAACACAGCTGGGTTTTTCTCCAGTTAATCCTCAACTGATCCTACAACCCTGGATAATACCCTGATTGCAATCTTGTGAGACCCTATACAGAATATGCAACTCATTGATAAGAGTCCTGGTCCACAGAACTTGGAAATAATTACTGTGTATCTTTGTATATGTATCTGTGTGTGTTTAAACTAAAATTTTGATAATGTACTACACGACAATAAAAGTTAATGTACATTTCAAGGTATCACAATCTTTTAACTCTGAAGTCTAATTCCCGAGTACAGTAATAGCTAACATTTTTCTCTTTTATCTTTATGGTTGTGTAATAGGACCCTCAAAATTAAAACGTTGATGGAGAAGGACATGGCAACCCACTCCAGTATTCTTGCCTGGAGAATCCCATGGACGGAGGAGCCAGGCGGGCTACAGTCCACAGGGTCGCAAAGAGTCAGACACGACTGAGAGACTTCACACACACACACCCTCTCTCTCTCTCTCTCTCGCTCTCTCTCTTTCTCTCTCTCTCTCTCTCTCACACACACACACACACACACACACACACACACACACACACACACACAGCTTTCTCTGCTTTGCACAGTTGCTTTCTCATTCACCAGGCTGGCGAAACCCAGTTATTTCCCCTTGAACTTCCTTAAAGCGGGATTGATTCCAGAGGAGGTTCTCCTGTCTCTGACTGTCACTGGTCCATTTTCTGTGCTGAGTGTGCTTTGAAAACTGATTTTTGGTGGCCTGGCTTTGCCTCAGCATCGCAGCTGACTACAGGAAATACAGAGCACCAGCTCTCTCTGCAGGTACTGTCCTAGGTCTTAACATTTATCCTGGTAAGCCAGGTTACCCTCATTTTGCAGTTGAAACCTGAGATTGGAGAGCAGAGACACTCAAAATAAGTGGCAAAACTGGGCTCTGAAACCAAGTGTCTGACTCCTAAATCTGATGCTCTTACGGTCTCTTTTAAAGAGAACCTGCTGTAGCCATCTCTAAGGAAGAGCTGTTCATTCCTAAAACATCCACCTTAACAGTGTGGTGAGTTGGTATGTTGTGTGGTTTCCTTTTCCCCACAGGTCTGGAGGCCAGTGATGATGTCTTCATTCTGTAGATGAGGGAACAGCCTGAGAGGCTTGCCCAGCTCTACCACACTGCCCTCAATGTGCTGTGGGTGTGGGGGCTAGACATGAGGGTTTCCACCTGGGAATTCCTTCCCAGCACTTCTCAGGAAGCGTGGTTTTGACTCCAGAACCCTGGGAGAATCAATCAGTTGAGGAAATGAGAAGTAGTAGTAAAAAGTATCCATGAATACTGAGGCTTAAAAGCATAAAGGTGCTACTGGTTTGAAGGAACCCATCTCCGTCGAATAAAAAAGTAGAGCAAGCAGCGGCTGCTTATACAGAGTTGAGTGTAGTTACCTAACCAGGACAGGAGTGTGGAAGAGAAGTGTCTCCATCTGCTTTTGCCTGGGATTGTCTAGCCCTGTCCACTGCAAACCCGGAGTTACTCCTGCAAGTGAGAAATGCATGCACGCAGTATGCTTTATACAAGTCCTGTGAGTGGTGTTCTAAGAAATAAGCTTTGGAAGCAAAATAAATTCTTAATTTACCAAAAAAAAAAAAAATTAAAACGTTGAGGAGTGATTCTGTTTCCCATCCCCCACACCACCACAGTGTTCTGTCACTGCTGAGAAATAAAATTTGCATTCTTTGTCAATATGCATTCTTTGTTGCTGATTCATGTGCATGGCATTCTCATTGCTTCTCTTAGGGAAAACACACTGACTAAGACTACCCACCCTGACTAGACATCTTAGTACATATTTGCATGAATTATTTTACCACAGGAAGTCCGGGTAAGGAACTAACAAGACACCATCAACAGTCTGGGAAAGGTCAGATTTTCCACAATCTGGGAAAGGTCAAATGGAGACTCCATGTGTCCTACCACGTCCCAGAAGCCTTCTCGTTGACATCCACCTCGGCTGAGCAATGCATGCACCACCAGGAAGGACTCTGAGTCAGAACAATCAGCCAAAGACAACCTGGAAATCAATTCCATCAATGTAAAACCCTAGCTCGTGAGTCACGAGGCAGAGCAGGCCTTCTGGGCTCCTTCACCGCCCTGGCCTCTGCCCGAGCATTCCTTCCCAATAAAGTCTATTGCTTTGTCACCAAGTGTGTCTCCTTGGACAATTCATTTCTGAGCGTTAGATGAGGGTCCCCTTTTGAGCTCTGGAAGGTGTTCCCCTTCCTGCAACTTTTCTGCTCCTTCCTCCTGACTTGACCACAGAAACCCAAGGCCATAAAGTCAGCAAAGCAAGAATTATCAAAGGAGGAGAATTTTGACCAGGGCCAGGGGGCCAAAATAAATGGCTGAAGAAAATGTCATGGAAACAACTGGCCTTGAGAGAACAGTCAATCATATATGACAATTATTGTTCGGTCCCAGTCATGTCTCACTATTTGCGACCCCATGGACTGCAGCACATCAGGCGTCCCTGGCCTTCGCTGTTTCCCTGAGTTCACTCAACTCATGACAATTGAGTGATGCCATCCAACCATCTCATCCTGTGTCACCCCTCCTCTTCCTGCCCTCAATCTTTCCCAGCATCAAGGTCTTTTACAATGAGTCGGCTCTTCACATCAGGCTGAGTATTTGAGCTTCAGCTTCAGCATCAGTCCTTCCAGTGAATATTCAGGGTCAGCTGCTTTCTGAATAAAGTCATTTTCCTTGCCTCAACACTTTGTCTCTCAGGTTCATTCATTGGCCTGTCGTGTGGAGAGCAGAGCGAACTTGGACTCAGTAACAAGAAGACATCTCCTAGAATTCCACTCCTCCTTATTTTGGCTGCAAAACCACAAAAATGACACCAGAAGCCATGGAAGTCATCAGTGGAAAATATCAAAGCCACCTGTCTCTGAATAATTGCTTACATGAAGCGTCTCCCTAAATCAGGATGCGTGTGTTTGTCACTCAGCAGCACCCAACTCTTTGCAAATACTGTGCTTTAGAACACTCAGATCTTAAAAATGCAGGAGTTCCCTATCTTTATCAGAGTTTAACCAAGTTAGCACAGATGCACTACTTTTTTCCTGCTCTCCCTCTGCATAAATTATCTAAGAACATTCTTCACACTCATCTCCCACATTCCACATAGCCATTGCACTAACATGTGAAAGCGCTCACCTGGCCACAGGTGATTGAGTCCACAGTGTCTGTTATACAAAGATGGTTCAACCAAACTATTTATTGCAGCTATTTAAATAAGAACCAAGAGAAAGTGCTTATCTCTTTTTTATTTTAGTTGTATTTTTTTTCTTTTTTTAGATTGGGAATTGTTTTCCATATCTTCCTCAGTACTGACTGGAGAAAATTTAAAATCAGACATCACGGAGATAGAGGATAAACAAATAGATGTATAAAAAGTATGTAGGCATTTTTCATCTTTCTGTTTTACTTTACCCATGAGTTAATGACTGACACACATAAGGCAACCATGACTAATAAATTATGTTTTTACATCTTATTTGTTTTATAACAAAGGGAAACATGATAATACAATTTCAGGAGATTTAATGCTTTGAGCCCAATTCACAAATTCAGAGTTTTAGACATAGAAATGTGTCTACAGAAGGGCTAGCATCACAAAGTTTAAAGAGAATGCTAACATAAGTACACATCAATTTCCCATCCAAGGCAGTAAATTATATCTCAGTTTAGCAAAAAGTGACCACATTTCTGTTTTCTGGTGCCTCACTTTCCATTTGACATATATCCCATATAGTTTCAATAAAGCTATTTGTTTTGAAATTATTTCTGTAAGGCTACAGATTGGCAACAAAGCTATCTAGTTGCAATCTGCTCTGGTCTTCTTGTCTGGAGAATCCCTTGGGTAGAGGAGCCTGGCGGGCTACAGTGCATGGTGTGGCAAAGAGATGGATGCAGCCAAGCAACTACCGCTGCCACTGCCACTACATATTTGCAGTAAAGTTATGTGCACAGTAATCTCTACAGCTTATGTATTTTCACATAATTCAGCCAATTTACATTGGAGTTTTTATTCTTCTACACTCAGCCATTTGCATTTTACCTTCTTGACAGTATACTGTTTATTTTCCTTTGAAACGTGATTAGCTGAGTATGTGTGCATGTGTTTTTGTGTTTATGTACTAACGTCATCTGGGACAGAGCAAGTGAGGGAAGGGGAGGGAACTTTTGAGAAGAAAACAAAGAATAAAAGAAAAGCTATCATAAATTTGTGCATTCAAAGTCAGACAGCAGTTTTTTAAATAGGACTCTTTTATACCAATTCATAGTTTTTCTTTAACAGATATGTGTGTTTTTCCAGGGATAAAGGAAATGAGAATTGGCATGTTTACTGTTGCTATTAAAAGGATAATCCTGAATTTAGACTTAAGCAACTCTGCAGGAAATAATTCCATAAATAAAACTGGAATCTATTTTAAAGTTTAAAAAGATTGATATATGTTGTATATAGCGCTCTCTTACAAACTATAAATTGTGAAAAAACATGCATCAGGAAAAAATAAGTTGACAGTTGCAAATACTCTCCATGGCAGGTTTCATGTGATAGTGTCGATTTGACTCTAAATACTGAATTGCTTATTTTCATAACCCAAAGTTCTTTACAAGTTATCCCTATTTCTGAGAACCCAAAAGAAATATAGAATGATTAGATGACACTTCCATAGTTTTATATATAACTTGGGTAACTTTGCTTATATCTAATTCGATACATGTATGTGAATATGAATGGATCTGATTAATTAGAAAATATTCTAATGAAAAACTAGCTTAAGTCTAGCTTTTCAAATTTCAGTGTACTCTATTTAATGCAGAAAATTCACCAATCCCAGAAGTGAAGGGACTATTTTCCTAGTAATTACATTCTATAAAGCCTTCTTTACTTCCTTATTCCTGAGGCTGTAGATCAGAGGATTCAACATGGGGATGACCACTGTGTAGAACACAGAAGCAACTTTGTCCTGAGTCAGGGAGTAGCTGCAGGAAGGTCTGAGATAAGTGTAGATGGAGGTGGAATAAAACAGGATGATGGCTGTCAGGTGAGACACACACGTGGAGAAAGCTTTGCACCTCCCCTCGCCTGAATGCATGCGGAAGATGGAGAAGAGAATGTAGCAGTAGGAGATGACGATCACCAGCAGAGTTCCGACCATATTCACACCAGCAAATGTGGAAAAGATGATTTCATGCAGGCGTGTGTCAGAAAGGAGAGCTTAAAAATTGGAGGACTGTCGCAGAAGAAGTGATGGATGACACTGGAACTGCAGAATGGCAAGCTGCTCACATAACCTGTGTGAACCACATAGTTCAACAGTCCTGCTGTAAAAGCCCCTGCTGCCATTTTCAGGCAGACCGTCTCGGACATGATCAAGGAGTAAAGGAGAGGGTTGCTTATGGCCACATAGCGATCATGGGCCATCAACCCAAAAGGATGCATTCAATTGTGGCCAAGGCTATAAAGAAGTACATGTGCAGAAAGCAGCCAGCAAAGGAGATGGACTTCTTCTCTGATAATAGATCTACCAGCATCTTTGGGGTGATGGTGGATGAATAGCAAACATCCACAAAGGACAGGTTAGCCAGGAAGAAGTACATGGGTGTGTGAAGTCAGGGAATCAGCTCTGATTAAGAGGATCATCCCAACATTCCCCACAACTGTCACTGTGTAAATCACAGAAAAAAAAGAAAAAGAGGACAACCTGCTGCTCCCATGTGTCTGATAAGCCCAACAGGATGAGTTCAGTCAGCAGAGTATAATTTTTTTCTGGCCATTTGTCACAGGTTTAGTATGCTTAAATTTACATTAGGTGTTGCAGGTATAATATGCTTAAATTTGCATTAGGGCCAAAGTTTACAGGAAATAGTACAATTATGAATGATTTTTAGTGGTTGGCATATAGAAAACATAATGCCTAGGATAATAGGGCATAATAAATACTGAAACTGACATAATAGTTGTTAGTAGAAAAAATGAATAACTGTTGGAATTTATTAAGCAGTTGTATCACATTTGGGTTGAGGGATTAAAAAATGACTGGTCAAGGTCCACATATTTCTTTTCAGATTTTTTTGTTGTTGTTGTTGCAAATCTAGTATCTATGTTGTATTCTTTCTCTTCTAGCCCACATACAAAATATAAAATATAGATGTGTCCTTGCTGAAGTCTCTCCCATATCTTCTGAACAGACACTTCATTTTAACTCAAATACATTTTTTTTCTTCTCCTCAAGATCACTCTGTATGTTCTTCAACTCAATAATTCATGCATCACCACCTGGAAATTGCTTTTGTATTCTCCAAGCAGCAAAAGCAGCCCATTTCAAATAACCAAAATTTGGGCATGTATTATATTGTTTAGAACAGGAGGGCAAGGCAACCTGCTCCAGTATGCGTGCCTGGAGAATTACATGGACAGAGGAGCCTGGTGGGCTATAGTCCATGGGGTCGCAAAGAGTCAGACATGACTGAGTGACTAAGCACAGCACAGCATATTGTTAAGAATGATTTTGTAGTAAACCAGTAACCATCCTCATCACAAACCACACTGTCAAATGAATGCCATATAGTAGCAGACGCTATACCTGTCCACGGCAGTGAATGACAGCACTAAGTTCTTATTGCATTCTTCCCAGTACTAACTTATTTAGTCAAGTGTTTTCTTTTTTGTCAAAATCCCTAATAAATCAGTTGAGGCATAAAAATAAAAAGAGACAGTTTTCATGTTTTCAATGAAGTGAAAATCAGTGAAAAAATTTGAATTAACTATTTGTAAAACTTTGAGACAGCTTCTGAGTATATACACATTGCTGCCCCTTTATTTTGTTCTCCTTAATAAGGTTTGGGTGCACTTATGGACTGGTATATAGATTTTGATTGTGAAATCAATCCTCTAAGGCAGAAGCTGCAGTCTCAAACGTAATTAAAATGTGACCACACCCAGAGAGATGGAATCAAACACTAGTGTGATCTTCATCATAACACGGTTCCTGATCTCTGTCTTTTTATTGTTTTTGCTTTATTTAAAAATGGTTATTTAATTGCCTCTTTCTTTGTAGTGTTAGCAGCTTAGTCCAAATGGGTATATAACCTACTACCATACTACTGTCCTTCCCTTTGTGGGTTTCTGTGTATCCCTCTCCTTAGCAGAGTAATTTTAACTTTTATTCCACATTTGTACTTGAGTGAAATTAATCAGAAAGAGAAAATAGCTACTAACCTCATGCCTGCATGAATATTTATTGACCAAGATGAACAACATGGACCACAGATGGTTGAGCTGGATGACAACTTTATGAGAGAGAATGTAGGAGTAGGAGGGAGGGTCACCAGCAGAGTTCTGACCATATTCACATGAGCAAATGTGGAAAAGATGCTTTCATGCAGGCGTGTGTCAGAAAGGAGAGCTTAAAAGTGTGTGTGTGGGGTGCTGTCACAGAAGTGATGAATGACACTGGAACTGCAGAATGGCAAGCTGCTTACATAACTAGTGTTTACCATGGAGTTCAACAGTCCTGCTGTAAAAGCCCCTGCTGCCATTTCTATGCAGACCATCCTGGGCATGATCAAAAGGTAAAGGAGAGGGTTGCTTATGGCCACATAGCAGTCATAGGCCATTAACCCAAAAAGGATGCATTCAATGTGGCAAAGTGTATAAAGAAGTACATCTGCAAAAAGCAGCCAACAAAAGAGATTGTCTTCTTCCTGGATAATAAATCTACCAACATCTTTGGAGTGATGGTGGTGGAATAAAAATATCCACAAAGGACAGGTTAACCAGGAAAAAATACATGGATGTGTGAAGTTTAGAATCAGTCCTGATTAAGAGGGTCATCCCAACCTTTCCCACAACAGTAAGCATGTAAATCACCAAGAAAAGGCAAAAGGGGATTACCTGTAGCTCCAATGTATCTGCTAATCCCAACAGGATGACCTCTGTGAGTGAACTGCAATTTTTTCTGCCCATTGATTACAGATACAGTATGCTTAAACTTAAACTGGGTGTGCATATTTCCCATTGCACAATTTACCATAAATAGAAATATTGATAAAGTAAAACATATATGGAAAAGAAATCTAGGACAACAGAGCATGGCAAACAGAGTCAGAGGAGAATTAGTAGACAAATGAATAAGCATTAGATTTTATTAAGGAATTGGCTCTATTAATTCTGGACTGAGGGATCCACAAATGACTTATCTAAATATAAATACATCACCTAAGGTTCTTTTTCGAATGCAGCATCTATGTTCTATTCTTTCCCTTCCATATCCAAATGCAAAGTACAGAATTATTCTTGCTGAAGTTTTTTTTTTTTTTCCATTCTCTGAGCAGGTATTTGAATTTAACTGAAATCTTCTTTTTTTTTTTTTCTCCTCAAGTCTGCTCTCTATATTCTTCAACTCCAAAATGTATGCATAGTCACTTGGAAATCACTTTTGTGTTCTCCAGGCAGCAAGAAATAGCCCAGTTCGATAACTGATATTTTGACATCTATCATATTCTTAATGGTGATATTGCAGTGTATTAAGGCACACAAATAAATGTTCTTCTTTCAAAGCACACTGTCAGATTAATGCCGTGTGGTAGCACACACTGTAACTATTTATGGCGGTGAATGACAGAGACTGCACCAAGTACTGAACAGCATTTTTCTCAGGGCTAACTTGTCTAGTCTATTATTTCTGTTTTTACTAGAATCCCTAATAACTCAGGGGATGCACACACACACACACACAAACACATAAAAATGCAATTTTCATGTTTTAAGTGAAATGTAAAGCAGTGAAATTTTGAATCACCATTTTGTAAAAATTTGAGACACTTTCTGAGTATATGCATATTGCTATCCTTTTATTTTTTTTCTCCTTAAAGAGGGTTAGGTAGCCATGGGGACTGGATTATAGGTTTTAATTGTGTTATGAATCCTCTAAAGGCAGAAACTGCAGTCTCAGAAATATTTAAATATGATCATGTGCAAGTAGGTGTGATTAAACACTATATGCAACTTTCTGATTTCTCTGTTATTTCAAAGTTATTTATTTGCCAAATTAAAAAAAAAAGATCTATTTAATTTTCTCTTTCTTTGACGTTTTAGCTTATTCCAATGGTTACATAATCCTCTACCAAATTATGATTCTTCCCTTTGTGTGTGTGTGTGTGTGTATGTGTGTGTGTGTGCATACCCCTACACTTGTCTGGCTGAATTTAACTTTCAGTCTAGCTCTGTTCTTGAAAGTGAGCGTGTTAGTCACTCAGTTGTGTCTGACTCTTTGGAACCCCCTGGTCTGTAGCCTGCTGAACTCCTTTGTCCATGGAGTTCTCCAGGCAAGAATACTGGAATGGGTTGACATTTCCTTCGCCAGGGACCTTCCCAACCTAAGGATTGAACCCAGGTCTCCTGCACTGCAGGAAAATTCTTTACCAATTGAGCCAACATGGAAGCTCTGTTTTTAAGTGAAATAAATTAGAAGGAGACACTAACTTCTAACTACAGGCCTACATGAATATTCATCAGACCCTGCTGGACTATATGGACAGCAGAGGGCACTGGATGGTGTGACAGGTCATGGGATCTCCTTTGTTATATCCCAGATGACTTCAATATTGCAACTTCTATCAGGAGCAATTTCAGCAGCAAGGACAAGGGAAGAGCCACAGGGAATATCCCTCCAAAAGTTCTAAGTGTGGTTAGCATCTTAGCAAGCCCTGAATCCCACTAAATTTCCTCCAGAATTCTACTATGCCACTCCATTCCACCTATATATTATTGCCTACATTTAATATAAAATACAGATTAACTTTAATGGATTTCACTGGTGACTGGTAGAATATTTCCATAATTAGGAAATCTCTGAGACTGTTTTAAAGGATATGGGTCTGTTTTATCCTTCAAAGATCAATCTACACACTTTAAACTATACATTGATTAAACTCTGCTATAGCTGGCTACGAGTGCATGTGGCTTTGTGTATAATATGTGGATCAGTCTGGGAGACAAAATGTGAGAGAACAGGAAACTTTTTGAGAAGAAAAGATGGGAAGAGAAGAAAAGCTGTTGCAATCGGTGCCTTCTAACCAGAGAGCAGTTTTCTAAACAAAATACATTTAGACAAATTCCTATATATTCTTTAATGGATAAGTATGTGTTTATGGGGATAAAGGAAATGAAAGTTCACATGTTTACTATAGCAGTTAAATGATATTACTGATTTTTGATTTAAGCATTACCGCCCTAATTCAATAAAGTGGAAATCTACTTTGAAAACATTTTCACACATGTGATATAAACAATCTTATACAGATCATAAATGTTGAAAAATACATTTAAAAAGCTGACAATTACAAATATAACACACAACTAAATTCATGTGACATTGCAAAAGTTATCTCCATATACTTAACCCTTTATTTCCATAACCAAGACAGCTTTATGAATAAATCACATTTTAGAAATCTATAGGAAAACATACAATGATTAGAAAAAGTTCCATGATCTTACATAAGTTTGATAAGTTACAGGGCTCATGTCCATGAACATTACCAGAACATGATAATACAGATTAAGTTTTAATGAAGATAAGCTTGATCCAGTTTCCGAAAGGTAAATTGTATATTCTATTTAGTTCAGAAAATTAATCAATCACAGAAATGAAGGAATCCGTTTCCTAGTAACTACATTCCAAAAGCCTTCTTCACTTCCCTGTTCTGAAGACTGTAGATCAGAGGATTCATCATGGGGATGACTACTGTGTAGAACACGGAAGCCACTTTGTCCTGAGTCAGGGAGTAGCTGGAGGAAGGTCTCAGATAAGTGTAGATGGAGGTGGAATAAAACAGGATGATGGCTGTCAGGTGAGACACACACATGGAGAACGCTTTGCGCCTCCCTCCCCTGCATGCATGGGGAAGATGGAGAAGAGAATGTAGCAGTAGGAGGTGACGATCACCAGCAGACTTCCAATGATATTCACACCAGCAAAAGTGGACAAGATACTTTCATACAGGTGTGTGTCAGAACAGGAGAGCTTAAAAGTGGGGAGCTATCACAGAAGAAGTGATGAATGACATTGGAACTGTAGAAAGGAAAGCTGCTTATACAACTTGTGAGAGCCATGGAGTTCAACAGTCCTGCTGTAAAGCCCCTGCTGCCATTTTCAGGCAGACCGTCTTGGACATGATCAAGGAGTAAAGGAGAGGGTTGCATATGGCCACATAGCGGTCACGGGCCCATCAACCCAAAAGGATGCATTCAGTTGTGGCCAAGGCTACAAAGAAATACATCTGCAGAAAGCAGCCAGCAAAGGAGATGGTTTTCTTCTCTGATAATAGATCTGCCAGCATCTTTGGGGTGATGGTGGATGAATAACAAACATCCACAAAGGACAGGTTAGCCAGGAAGAAATACATGGGTGTGTGAAATTGGGAATCAATTCTGATTAAGAGAATAATTCCAACATTCCCCACAACTGTAAGTGTATAAATCACAGAAAAAGGCAAAAAGTTACAAAATCTGTAACTCCAGTGAGTCTGCTAAACCCAACAGGATGAACTCAGTGAGCAAAGTATAATTTTTCTCGCCATTTATTAAGAAATTTTATGCTTAAACTTGAGTTCTAAATATTTTCCTCTCGAAAGTTTACAGGAAGTAGTAGGTCTAATAAAATTAATCACACATGAAAAAAATCTAGGATAACAGAGCATAATATATAGAACAAGTGAAGCAAGAGGAAAATTAGTGGACAAATGAATAAGCATCGTGCTTAGTCGCTCAGCCATGTCCGACTCTTTTCAACACCACGGACTGTAGCCCACGAGGCTCCTCTGTCCATGGGATTTTAGCAAGCAAGAATACTGGAGTGGGTTGCCATTTCCTTCTCCAAGAATAAGCATTGGCATTTATTAAGCAATTCTCTGTGTTAAAATACAACTGGGTTGAAGGACTCTCAAATTGTTGGGCTAAGTACACATATTTCACTTTAGTTTCTGCAAATGCAATATATATACACACACACACACACACACACACATACAAATGCATATATATATGTATATATACATATGTATATATACATATATATATATATGTATTCTATACTTTCTCTTATAGCCTACATCCAAAATGCAAACTACCAAACTATTCTAGCTGAAGGCCCTCCCATGGTCTGAACAGGTATGTGAGTTTAACTCAATGCAATTTTTTTCTCCTCAGGACCACTCTTCATATTCTGTAACTCTAAAATCTATGTAAAGTAATTAGTCTCCAATTAAAATAAATTAAAAAAAATAAAATCTATGCATCAACACTTGAAAATTGCTTGTATGTTCCCCACGCAGTAAAAATAAATTCCATTTCAAATAATCATCATTTAAACATTTACCATATTTATAAACATGATTTTGTCATGTTTTAAATTAAACCAAATGACTCTTTCAATACAAAGCACACTATCAAATTAATGCCATGTATTGATATTAGCACACACTGTTCCTGTCCACATTAATCAATGGCAGCACCAAGTACTTAACAGCATCCTTCCCATTACTAACTTTTCTAATTTATTGTTTTCTTTTTTATTAGAAAGCCAAATAACTCAGTTGAGGCACAAAAATGAAAAGAAGATTTTCGTTTTCTAAAGGAAATGAATTTGAATTACCTTTTGTAAGAATCTGAGACACGTTCTGAACGTATACACACAGCTGCCTTTTATTTGGTTTTTCTTGAGGAGGGTTGGTAACCATGAGGACAAGATTACAGGTTTTGGTTGTGGCATCAGTCCTCTAAAGGCAAAAACTCTAATATCAGAGGCAGTTAAAATAAGATCGCATGCAGCTAGATGCAGTCAAACGGGACGTGAATCCTGCATCCCCACGTGATTATTGATCTCTTTGTTACCTTAATGTTTCCCCAATGTTTGTAAGATATTAATTTTAATTGGCTGTTTAATTGCTTCTTTGTAGCTTTAGCATATTCCAAAAGGGTGCATTTCCCACTACCAAGTTATTATTTTTCCTTCTCTGTTTGAGTTTGTGTGTGTTTGTGTGTGTGTTCACCCCTCTCCTTGTCTCAGTAAATTTAACCTTATTCCAGCTCAGTAATTGAGTGAAATAAATGAGAAAATGACACTCCCTTCAACCTTTTTAAAAACCCTTGTAAAAACCCTTTTAAATACTCTACTCTGATTAAATAAGGCAATATATTTAAGTAAAACATAGTTCTAAGATTTTGTAATTACATTTATTTGTTGAAATTGTCTGTGATTCTGATCTTACAAAGAATTTAAACTACAAATATTCCATACCCAAAACACAAATCACAAAGAGAAATGAATCACATTGTCTGTCCATAAAAAGAGAGAGTCTATTTGCATAGAGAAATAAATAAATCATGGCAACATATTATTAGTTCAATCTCCAAGGTAATAGAACTAAACATCAAAATAAATAAATAGGATCTAATGAAACATATAAGTTTTTGCCAGCACAAGAATCCATAAACACAATGAAAAGACAGCCTAGGACTGTCCTAAAAATCTTTGCAAACCATGCAAACGACAAGGGCTTAATTTCCAAAATATACAAACAGCCCATATAACTCATTCACAACAACACACCAAAATAGCAAACAATCCAAGAAAAAAATTGACAGAAGACCTGATTAGACATTTCTACAAAGAAAACATACAGATGTCCAACAGGCACGTGAAAAGATGCTCAACAACAATAATTGCTCGTGAAAGGTAAATCAAAGCTACAATGAAGTATCACCTCACACCAATCAAAATAGCCATCATTAAAAAAAAAAAACCTACAAATAATAAATGCTAGCTTAGCAGTAGCAGCAGCCACAGAGAGCTTATGGAGAAAAGAGGATCCTAGTACATTGTTGGTGGGAATGCAAACTGGTGTAGCCACTGTGGAAAACTTATTGAGTTTCCTTAAAAATCTAAAATAGAATTATATGATCCAGCAATCACAACCCTCGGTATATATCTGAATAAAACTATAATTCAAAAAGATATATGCTCCCTTATGGTCCTAGTAGTACTATTTACAATAGTTAAGGCGTGAAAGCAATCTTAATGTCTGTTGACAGATGAATGGATAAAAATATGGTACATATATACAATGGAATATTAGCCATAAAAAAAGAATAAAATAATACCATTCACAGCAACATGGATTGACCTAGAGATTATCATATTAAATGAAGCAAATCATAAAGAGAAAGACAAATATCCAAATATGCAATGATATCATTTATATGTGGAATCTAAAAAAATGATACAAATGAACTTATTTACAAAACAAAGAGACTCACAAACATAGAAAACAAATTGATAGTTACCAAAGGAGAAAAAGGGTAGGGGGACAAATTTGGAGTTTAGGATTATCAAATACAAGCTGTTATTTACAAAATAGATGACCAGCAAGGTCCTAGTATGTGTGTGTGTGTGTGCGCATGCGTGTGTGCACATGTGCACGTGTATATACACACAAGGATCTATATTTAATATCCTATGTTGTTGTTGTTCATTCACTCAGTGATGACTGACTCTGCGACCCATGGACTGCAGCATGCCAGGCTTCCCCATCCTTTACTATCTCCCAGAGTTTGTGTAAACTTGTGTCTGTTGAGTCTGTGATGCCATCCAACCATGTCATTCTCTGTTGCCCCCTTCTCCTCCTAAATTCTATCATTCCCAGCATCAGGGTTTTTTCCAATGAGTCTCTTCCTATTAAGTGGCCAAAGTATTGTAGCTTCAGCTTCATCATCAGTTTTCTACTGAATATTCAGCATTGACTTCCTTTAGAATTGAGTGGTTTGCTTTCTTTCCAGACCAAAGGACTCTTAAGAGTCTTCTTGAGCACAACAATTAGAAGGCATCAACTCTTCAGCACCTAGCCTTCTTTATGGTCTAACTCTCATATCCATACATGACTGTTGGAAAAACCATAGTTTTGACTATATGTACCTTATCAGCAGAGTGATGTCTTTGCTTTGTAATACTTTGTCTAGGTTTGTCATAGCTTTCTTTCCAAGGAGCAAGCATCTTTAATTTCATGGCTTCAGTCACCATCCTGAGTGAGGAAAATAAGGATATCTCAAAGCAAATAATAATAGACAGAATGTTAAAAGGCATATTCAGAGCAAGTCCCCCAGTTAAAAGCAAGATTTTTGAGCCTGAATAACTGGTCAAAACCAGAGAATCAAATTTGGGAAGGCTTTCTTTTCATGTTATGTTGAAGGAAATGTTTACAGGAGTGATCTTGTATCCAAGAGGTCAAAGAGCCAGCCATGGCTGGAAAATCTCTCTTTTCTACCCGTTATCAAGCAGAATAATGGTTCTCCTAGAAAACTATATTCTTCTCATGCAGGTAGTATGTTCTGACATGAAAGTTATATTCAGAAAACAGTATCTGAAGACACCCTACCAGCATATATGGAAAATTTTGGAACACCTTTCTCAGAATTAAATGCAGCAAATGATCTTTGCTTCTTCCTGTTGTTCTGTGCAGTCAATAGAGGTACAACTGCCAGTGAGCTAATGGTTTATGTCTCGAA
Source organism: Nanger dama (assembly GCA_917880005.1). NCBI lineage: Eukaryota > Metazoa > Chordata > Mammalia > Artiodactyla > Bovidae > Nanger > Nanger dama. The sequence goes on along the minus strand of CAKJTW010000387.1, from coordinate 3,238 downwards.
TACGATGTCATAATTTTTGCTCAAATGCGCATCTTTTAATGAGACTATCAATGCCAGGCCTGCTATATCATGCTTTTAGTCTTTTAATCTAATAAAGCTAATTTGATGCTATTAATTTTCAGGCTATACATTGGGACTAGAGAAAGAACGCTGAATAACTTCATTGGAAAGAGAAACATAGGCAATATTCTGCAAAATTAAAAAGCAACAACAGTAACAAAACCCATTAATAAATGCTATGTGTTATATCAAAGATATCAATATCCTGAATAGAGTTTGGGATTAATTTTCTATTTAAAATGACATAACTTTTTAACACCATACACAAAAATAAACTCAAAATGGACCAAAGATCTAAACGTTAAGACCAGAAACTATAAAACTCCTAGAGGAGAACATAGGCAAAACACTCTCCGACATAAATCACAGCAGGTTCCTCTATGACCCACCTCCCAAAATACTAGAAATAAAAGCAAAAATGAACAAATGGGAACTAATTAAAATTAAAAACTTCTGTACAACAAAGGAAACTATAAGCAAGGTGAAAAGACAGCCTTCAGAATGGGAGAAAATAATGACAAATGAAGCAACTGACAAACAACTAATCTCAAAAATATACAAGCAACTCCTGCAGCTCAACTCCAGAAAAATAAATGACCCAATCAAAAAATGGGCCAAAGAACTAAATAGACATTTCTCCAAAGAAGACATACAGATGGCTAACAAACACATGAAAAGATGCTCAACATCACTCATTATCAGAGAAATGCAAATCAAAACCACAATGAGGTACCATTTCATGCCAGTCAAAATGGCTGTGATCCAAAAGTCTACAAGCAATAAATGCTGGAGAGGATGTGGAGAAACGGGAACCCTCTTACACTGTTGGTGGGAATGCAAACTAGTACAGCCACTGTGGAGAACAGTGTGGACATTCCTTAAAAAACTGAAAATAGAACTGCCTTATGACCCAGCAATCCCACTGCTGGGCATACACACCGATGAAACCAGAACTGAAATAGACACGTGTACCCCAATGTTCATCGCAGCATTGTTTATAATAGCCAGGACATGGAAACAACCTAGATGTCCATCAGCAGATGAATAGATAAGAAAGCTGAGGTACATATACACAATGGAGTATTACTCAGTCATTAAAAAGAATACATTTGAATCAGTTCTAATGAGGTGGATGAAACTGGAGTCTATTATACAGAGTGAAGTAAGCCAGAAAGAAAAACACCAGTACACTATACTGCTGCATATATATGGAATTTAGAAAGACAGTAACAATAACCATGTATGCAAGACAGCAAAAGAGACACAAATGTATAGAACAGTCTTTTGGACTCTGTGGGAGAGGGAAAAGGTGGGATGATTTTTGAGAATGGCATTGAAACATGTATAATATCATATATGAAACGAATCGCCAGTCAAGGTTCGATGCATGATACTGGATGTTTGGGGCTGGCGCACTGAGGTGACCCAGAGGGATGGTACGGGGAGAGAGGTGGGAGGGGGTTCAGGATGGGGAACGTGTGTGATGGATTCATGCTGATGTATGCAAAATCAATACAATATTGTAAAGTAATTAACCTCCAATTAAAATAAATAGATTTATATTAAAAAAAAAGAAAAAAGAAAAGGCAGAGGAACCAGAGATCAAATTGCCAACATCCACTGGATCATGGAAAAAGCAAGAGAGTTCCAGAAGAACATCTATTTCTGCTTTACTGACTATGCCAAAGCCTTTGACTGTGTGGATCACAATAAACTGTGGAAAATTCTGGAAGAGATGGCAATACCAGACCACCTGAACTACCTCTTGAGAAACCTATATACAGGCCAGGAAGCAACAGTTAGGACTGGACATGGAACAACAGACTGGTTCCAAATAGGAAAAGGAGTATATCAAGGATGTATATTGTCACCCTGCTTATTTAACTTATATGCAGAGTACATCATGAGAAATGCTGGGCTGGAGGAAGCACAGGCATGAGTCAAGATTGCCAGGGGAAATATCAGTAACCTCAGATATGCAGATGACACCACCCTTATGGCAGAAAGTGAAGAAGAACTAAAGAGCCTCTAGATGAAGTTGAAAGAGGAGAGTCAAAAAAGTTGGCATAAAGCTCAACATTCAGAAAACTAAGATCATGGCATCAGGTCCCATCACTTCATGGCAAATAGATGGGGAAACAGTGGAAACACTGTCAGACTTTATTTTTGGGGGCTCCCAAATCACTGCAGATGGTGACTGAAGCCATGAAATTAAAAGACGCCTACTCCTTGGAAGGAAAGCCAACCTTGACAGCATATTCAAAAGCAGAGACATTACTTTGCCTACAAAATGTCCATCTAGTCAAGGCTATTGTTTTTCCAGTAGTCATGTATAGATGTGAGAGTTGGACTATAATTGATGCTTTTGAACTGTGGTGTTGGAGAAGACTCTTGAGAGTCCCTTGGACTGGAAGGAGATCCGAACCAGTCTATCCTAAAGGAAATCAGTCCTGGGTGTTCTTTGGAAAGACTGATGTTGAAGCTGAAGCTCTAATATTTTGTCTACCTGATGCAAAGAGCTGACTCATTTGAAAAGACCATGATGCTTGGATAGATTGAGGGCAGGTGGCAAAGATGACAGAGGAGATGGTTGGATGGCATCACCAACTCAATGGACATGAGTTTGGGTGGTCTCTGGGAATTGGTGATGGACAGGGAGGACCGGTGTGCTGTGGTTCATGGAGTCACAAAGAGTCGAACACGACTGAGCAACTGAACTGAACTGAAATGAATCACATATAATGTGTACTCTTCCATTGTTAGTGGTGAGGAAAATGTTTGAGAGATGTTATGACAAAACATGATACACTTCAGTGCACATAAGAATGGAAGCAGTGAGACCTCTTAAGATGTGGTTGCAGTAATCTTTGTGGGAAATTAGGGTTGATGTGGTATGTGTATGGTGAGAAATGGTCACAATATTTACATACAGTTTCTTTCCAAACATGTTCCTCTGCTTTCTCAATTTTATCATACATAAAATCAACCACAAGATAAAATATGATGGGTTTGTAATTCTTCATCTATTTTACCTACATTAGTCAGTCATCAAATTATGCTTACTTTTTCTTCTAAATATTAAATAATGTCACTCGTTTCCTTCTATTTTTATGGGAATTTAAAAATTTTTTTATCTTTGTATACTTTTTATATTGAAATACGCTTTATAAACTTTATT
>CAKJTW010000386.1:0-85923 GCA_917880005.1 Nanger dama | reverse complement strand
AGGGAAGTACAGAAGACACATAATAAACAGCGAGGATGAGAGGAGGAGACACAGTGGAGACCTGAGGAAGACAGGTCTGTTTATTGCAAATGAGAAGGTGAGTCCACGGAAACTTGTTGGTTGATTTGGAATCAGGAGGTGTCTGGTGATCTGAAGAGCAGGTTTCAGATGGGAGGAGTTAGAGAGCAAAGGGGCTGCAAATCCAAGAGGTGTGGAGGGGAGTTGAAGTGAAGACAGGCTACTCCTGGTAGGAGTCTGAATGAATCAGAAGAGAGGCCCATCCGGGATGTAGGGTCTGAGGAGATGTTGCTGGTTGTTTGAAATTTTATTTTCTGGGAGGGGGTGATGAGCGATGTTGGGTGTTTTTTCCCTCTCTTCGCTCCTTCTCTTCAACAAACAGGGATGAGAGTTGAGGCCCTGAGGTACAGGGTGAGTCAGGCATGAAGTCCTTATGGGTCTCCCTCCAGTCTCCCAGGGAAGGGAAGACATTCAGAGACTCACTCCTTGATGGCTTTGGAATCCTAATTGTGGGAGCTCTGTGGAGGAAGTCTTAGAAGGCAAACTATATGTGGGGGCTAGAGGCAGTTAGAGAACCTAATCCAGGGTTAGCTGGAGCTTCTAGGAGGTGACCTTTGATCCCAGATGAGGTTGGCTTCAAGGAAGAGATTTATTGTGTGTTTGTTGTACACTACGATCTTTTGTTTCCTTCTTCAGATGTTGACTTTTTTTGGAGATACTATTTTCATCTTCTACAAATTCTATAAAGGGCTTGAGGTGGCTGGCAATAAAGATTCACAAATGCATATGCATATAAAAGTAAAAGTGCTCACTCATGTCCAGCTCTTTCGGATCCCGTGGACTGTAGCCGCCAGGCTCCTCTGTCCATGGAATTCTCCAGGCAGGAACACTGGAGTGGATTGCCAGTCCCTTCTTCAGGGAATCTTCCAAACCCAGGGATCAAGCCTAGGTCTCCTGCCTTATAGTCAGGTTCTTTACCATCTGAGCCATTAGGGAAACCAATGTGCTCTGTGTGTGTGTGTGTGTGTGTGTGTGTGTGTGTGTGTGTAATAAACCTTTAGAGACATCCTTTTGAGTTGCTTTAGAATTTAGGGCCATGAAATCTGAAAGACCAAACCTAACTCCAGAAGTTCTGAGAACAATAGTAATGGGTCTTCACTGGGTACCTAATGAAAAGCACAGCTTCCATGGAGCCCTTTATTTTGATCTTACCTCTCCTTCCCAGGTTACCTGCTGGGCTGGGTTAGTCATAAAGGCCCTCACCTGGAGTGGTTTAGTCGCTCAGTCTTTTCTGACTCTTTGACTCCACGGACTCTAGCATGCCAGGTTCCTCTGTCCATGGGATATTACAGGCAAGAATACTGGAGTGAGTTGCCATTTCCTTCTCCAGGGGAACTTCCTGACCCAGGATCAAACCTGGGTCTCCTGCATAACAGTCAGATTCTATAATGACTGATTCACCAGAGAAACCACCTGGGAGAGCCAGATTATTAAAATGGATGGATGTTATCCATCAAATGATGCAAGTCTGCTAAAAACCAGTAATTTGGACTTTTTATAATTGATACTTTAGTAGTTTTTGTTTTTTTTTTTTTACAAACAACAATGGCAAGCCAGGTGACCAAAGGCTAGACATAGAGGGAGCTGGAAGGACTGCTCCCCATGAACATAAAGGTTGTAGCATGGTGGGATGCACAGTCAAGCCAGTGGCTGTAAGAAATTGTTTTCTGTAGGTCTCATTGGAGGGAGCCCTATTTTTCTCCACTTATAATTAGAATTTATTCCTTCAGAATCCCATCCTCTTCACTCTGAGTTTTCTTTTTGATACCACTGCAGAGATAGGGAGAAGCAGGAAAGCACATGAGTCTCCATCCAGATCATGCAGTTTGCTTCCCAAGGGCTCCTGGCCACAGAGTCACAGTTCTGGTTGTTTGTTCCTCCAGCCTGCAGCTGTGGCTCTGGGATTCCCTGAGCACAAACTTCTCTCTTTCTCTAGGATAAGCAGTACCTTCGTGGGAAACTTTAGGACAACCACTTACCCTCCAACCTCATATTTCTTATCTGTAAAGATCAACCGGTATTAACTCAGACAAGCATCTCAACCTTCTCATCCCATCTTACTTTTGGTCAAAATTTCCATCAGCTGTGATTACTGCCTGCAAATCATTCATGCCATTCTTTCTATTTGTTAAACAACCCTGTAAAATAAGTCATAAGTCTTGGAATCATCTAAAAATATTCAAGTATTCTTCCCTGTGTTTCCCCAACACCCTGTGCCCTGTGCAGATCACCATGGATTTGTATCCACTGGAGATCATAAACTTCAGAGGCCTTGGCCCATACTGGGTGAATCTGCAAGTCCCTACCACCTCACCCGACTTTCATAGCAGGCAGACACTAAATGTTGATTGCATTCTTATTACCTGATACTGTCCTCCAGGGTATCATGCATTTCCTGATAAAGATGGATGCTTAAATAAGCACCAACCAACGATTTTGTTTTCTATTCTACTTGCTGTCTTTTTAGACCAAGATCATTTCCCAAGATTAAATCATCTCAAGGGATAATGTGATGATTAAGAGAATGTTCATGGAACTTAGCACAGGACCTTACATACAGTACACACATTGTAACTGGAATCTGGTGTTATAATAGTTAACCTTTGGAATGGGCATTTTAAATACTTAGTGTAATGATACAAATGTGGCTGTATGTTTGAAGTAAGCTTAAATATGTCATAATGGCTCATAACATGGGCTTTCCAGCTTTCTGAGAGGCTTTGCAGTCCCCATTAAGTTGCTTTACCTCTCCCTGTGCCTCACTGTCTCCAATTGTAAAATTAGATAATACTGATACTAGATATGTTACACTGAATTTGTAATTAACCACTGCTTTATCCCTACATGGATAGCTGAGGCGTTTGGATTCCTCTACTGTGATTCATGCTCACTCATCTCTATATTAACACCTGCTGATTCCTAATAGTTTGAGATGCAACTCCTACTCTCTGAACCTCAAATATTCTCATCTGTTAAAAACAGTAATGCCTATCTCAAAGGGCTAATGAGTGTATCGCAAGAGCTGACACCTAGAAAGTTCTTATCAGAGTGTTTGGTGCATGCAATAAACATCATGAGGACCACCTATAATTGTATTTCTTTGGAAGGGAAAGCATTCCCTGCTGTTTCAGCAAGTTTTTTCAAGGAAAGGAGTTTAATCCTAACAAATAAACAAAAGTTTACCTTTGAAAGTATCCCTTGACACAAAGGCCTCTATTTTCACTATTTCAGGCATTTCTACTTGTGATTGGTGTGGTGGGCGTGATGGTGGCTGCAGTTCCTTGGATGGCTATACCTGTGATTCCCCTTGGCATCATTTTCTTTTTCTTCGTCGATATTTCTTAGAGACGTCACGAGATGTGAAACGCCTGGAATGTGCAAGTGAGTACCAGGGTTCTCAGGTTGGGAGGACCGTGCAGGCTGTCTTCCATTCATACTGTGATTAACCAGACCCTTGCAACTCTGCAGACTGTTCTGTGGAATTTCTCACCATTAACATTAGGTGATTGAACGTAATGGCCCCTGAGAGTAGGTTTGGCCGTTAAGGCAAATGGAGCTGGCTGCGGGTCAGCTGAACTTTGCATTTAGTCCAAGGAGGACGGATGTGAGCACCATGAGGACTGGGGCCATTTCTGTCTTGTTTACGACATACTTCCCTAACACAGAGTATCCACTCTATTAATACTATTCTTGAAAGTATTTCATCATGTTAGAACTAATGTAGAAGGAAAACAGAGAATTTTCTTCTCCTAAAGTTACCAGAAATGATAAGGAAAGGAAAGATTAGGAAAAGGAAAGGAGACCTCAGGAGATACATGTCAGAAATGATATATTTGGAAAATATGCTATTTCCCATGTTTCCAGTAAGTTGCAGTTTTTAAATGTATTGAAAAGACATGTGTTAGTTGTTCAGTCATGTCCGACTCTTTGCGACCACATGGACTGCAGCCCACCAGGCTCTTCTGTCCATGGAATTCCCCAGGCAAGAATACTGGAGTGGATAGCCGTTCCCTTCTCCAGGGGGATCTTCCTGACCTAGGGATTGAACCCAGGTCTCCTGTATTGCTGGTGGATTCTTTAATGTCTAAGCCACTAGGAAACCCCTATTGAAAAGCTAAGCCCTGTTATTTTCAGGTTTGTTCTTTGTCATTATCAGTATTTGGGTGATACCACACTGTTTGTGTACCTCTTTCTCAAAGCTATTCATATAAATGATGCTGAAAACCCCTAGGAGTACACAGAGGGGGAGGATCTGTTCAGTATGCAGTTAGTTGATTACTCCATTCAACTTCCTAGTTTTAGAATAATGGGCAACAGAGGCGTCCCTGGTGGTCCTGTGATGAAGACTCTGTGCTTCCAATGTGGGGGTCACCACTTTAGTCCCTGGTTGGGAAACTAGATCCTACAAGGTGCAGCCAAAAATAGAATAATGGGGAACACATTTTATGATTAATTATTCTATTCTACAGGTAATCACAGAAGAGGAAAGAATCAAATTTCTCTCTTATGAATTCATGCATTTCACCAATATTAAAACAAAAGTAATAAGGAAAATAGATTTTTATATAGTTTTTAAAAGTTATAAAAACAATAGCCAAAAAAGTAAGAAGAGAATATGTTTGTATCAGAGACCTCAGCCATGAATAATTATTGCAAAATAATACCAACTTAAACTCCTAGAAACCAAGCCAAGAACAGAAGCATATTGAGTCTCATAGTTCTCTATAACTATGGAGTGGAAAAAATATCAGTTCATCCAGTCAAAGCAGTTTTTATTGTGGCATTTGTATGTTTTTGGTTTTAGTAATAAACCCTTGAGGTACTTATCTTTATCTGAAAAGGGATATTGTTCATCAGTTTCATAAAATCTGTAGAAGACATTTTCACTCATCAAGAGAAGCAGCTAACCTCTTGTGAGGTCGAGTTTGGTGAGGTGTTTGGATGGATGGGGAGCAGTAGAGTCCAGATGTGTGTCATTCTCCTATATGACTGAGTAGGATGGTAGGACCTGGGGAGGCAGAAGAGGAAGTAATGAGCTCCATCCAGTCTTCTGTGTAGACAAGGCTTCAGACGTTTTATGATTTGAGGCCACTCATGAAATGGAGTCATTCAACAGTCTTGTTGCAAAGCAGGTCTCTGGTACATTGATAGAAGGGTTATTCCAGAAAGAATATTGGATAGAATTTTTGCCTGGGGCCATCTCCCTTTCAAATGGAAGTGGAGAGAAGGGCTCTCCTGAGGCTTCTGTCAAGAAGCAGTACAGGATTTTCTCAATATTTGATCTGGAGAGTCTGAAAAACTTCAGCACTATCATTGTGGAATATTTGGTCTTTGCACCCAGCAGGTTGCAACAAGTTGGACAATAAATTTAATCCAGGTACCCCATCCTGCACACCTCAGATAACCATGTGGTGGCCAGTTGATTAGAATGTTTATGTTCTCTCTCTAGGTGGTGGTGGTAGTGGTGTTCAGTCTCTCATTTGTATCCAACTCTTTGACCCCATGGACTGCAGCATGCCAAGCTTCCCTGTTCTTCACCATCTCCCAGAGTTTGCTTCAGACTCATGGCTATTGAGTTGGTGATGTGATCCAACCATCTTATCATTTCTTGTCTCCTTCTCCTCCTGCCTTCAACTTTCCTAGCATCAGGATCTTTTCCTATGAGTTGGCTCTTTGCATTAGTTGGCTTAAATATTGGAACTTCAACATCAGTTCTTCCAATGAATATAAAGGGTTGATTTCTTTAGGATTGACTGGTTTGATCTCCTTTCTATCCAAGGAACTATGAAGAGTCTTCTCCAGCACCACATCTATCATGTCAGCTTTTCAGTGCTCTGCCTTCAACATGGCCCAACTCTCACATTCATACATGACTACTAGAAAACCATAAATTTGACTATATACACCTTTGTTGGCAAAAAGATGTCTCTGCTTTTTAATATGCTGTCTAGATTTGTCACAGCTTTTCCTCCAAGGAGCAAGCATCTTTTAATTTCATGGCTGCAGTCCATAGTGATTTTGGAGCCTAAGAAACTAATGTCTGTCAACTGTTTCCCCAAACTATTTGCCATGAAATGATAGGACTGGATGCCATGATTTTCATTTTCTGAATGTTGAGTTTTAAGCCAGCTTTTTCACTCTCATCATTCACCTGGATCAGGATGCTCTTTAGGTCTTCTTTGCTTTCTGCCATAAGGATGTCATCTGCATATCTGAAGTTATTGATATTTCTCCTAGCAGTCTTGATTCCAGATTCTGCTTCATCCAGCCCAGCATTTCGCATGATATACTCTGCATATCATGAGAAACAGACGGGTCATGGTGAAAAGTTCTGATAAAATGTAGTCCACTGGAGAAGGGAATGACAAACCACTTCAGTATTCTTGCCTTGAGAATGCCAAAAGATAGGACACTGAAAGATTAACTCCTCAGATCAGTAGGTGCCCAATATACTACTGGAGATCAGTGGATAAATAACTCCAGAAAGAAGGAAGAGACAGAGCCAAAGCAAAAACAACACAGTTGTGAATGTGTCTGGTGATGGAATCAAGGTCCAATGCTATAAAGAGCAATATTGCATAGGAACCTGAAATGTTAGGTCCATGAATCAAGAGAAATTGGAAATGGTCAAACAGGAGATGGCAAGAGTGAAGGTTAACATTTTAGGAATCAGTAAACTAAAATGGACTGGAATGGGTGAATTTAACTCAGATGACCATTATATCTACTACTGTGGGAAAGAATCCTTAGAAGAAATGGAGTAGCCATCATGGTCAACAAAAGGGTCCAAAATGCAGTACTTGGGAGCAATCTCAAAAATGACAGAATAATCTCTGTTCATTTCCAAGGAAAATGATTTAATATCATGGTAATCCAAGTCAATGCCCTGACCAGTAATGCTAAAGAAGCTGAAGTTGAATGGTTCTGTGAAGACCTACAAGATCTTCTAGAACTAACACCCAAAAAGATATCCTTTTCATTATAGGAGACTGGAATGCAAAAGTAGGAAGTCAAGAAACACCTAGAGTAACAGGCAAATATGGCCTCGGAGTACAGAATGAAGCAGGGCAAAGGTTAATAGAGTTTTGCCAAGAGAAGGCACTGATCAGAGCAAGCACCCTCTTCCAACAAGACAAGAAAAGACTCTACACATGCACATCACCAGGTGGCCAACACTGAAATCAGATTGATTATATTATTGATTGTATACCAAACAAAGATGGAGAGGCTCTATGCTGCTGCTGCTGCTGCTGCTGCTGCGTCACTTCAGTTGTGTCTGACTCTGTGTGACCCCACAGACGGTAGCCCACCAGGCTCCCTCATCCCTGGGATTCTCCAGGCAAGAACACTGGAGTGGGTTGCCATTTCCTTCTCCAATGCATGAAAGTGAAAAGTGAAAGTGAAGTCTCTCAGTCGTGTCCAACTCTTCATGACCCTATAGACTGCAGCCTACCAGGCTCCTCCATCCATGGGATTTCCCAGGCAAGAGTACTGGAGTGGGGTGCCATTGCCTTCTCCAAGAGGCTCTGTATAGTCAGCAAAAACAAGACCAGGAGTTGACTGTGGCTCAGATCATGAACACCTTGTGTCCAAATTCAGACTTAAATTGAAGAAAGTGGGGGAAAACCGCTAGACCATTCAAGTATGACCTAAATCAAATCCCTTATGATTATACAGTGGAAGTGAGAAATAGATTTAAGGGACTAGATCTGATAGACAGAGTGCCTGATGAACTATGGATGGAGGTTCGTGACATTGTACAGGAGACAGGGATCAAGACCATTCCCAAGCAAAAGAAATGCAAAAAGCAAAATGGCTGTCAAATAGCTGTGAAAAGAAGAGAAGAAGAGAAGAAAAAGCAAAAGTGAAATATATACCCATTTGAATGCAGAATTCCAAAGAATAGCGACTAGAGATCAGAAAGCCTTCCTCAGTGGTCAGTCCAAAGAAACAGAGGAAAACAACAGAATGGGAAAGAGGAGAAGGGGACCACAGAGGATGAGATGGCTGGATGGCATCATGGACTCAATGAACGTGAGTCTGAGTGAACTCTGGGAGATGGTGATGGACAGGAGGACTGGCATGCTGCAGTTCATGGCATTGCAAAGAGTCGGACACAACTGAGCAACTGAACTGAAGCTGAAACTGCGAGATCTCTTCAATAAAATTAGAGATACCCACGGAACATTTCATGCAAAGATGGGCTCGATAAAGGACAAAAATGGTATGGACCTAACAGAAGCAGAAGATATTAAGAAGAGGTGGCAAGAATACGCAGAAGAATGGTACAAAAAAGATCTTCATGACCCAGATAATCATGATGGTGTGATCACAAACCTAGAGCCAGACATCCTGGAATGTGGAGTCAAATGGGCCTTAGGAATCTTCACTACAAACAGAGCTGGTGGAGGTGATAGAATTCCAGTTGAGCTATTTCAAATCCTGAAGGATGATGCTGTGAAAGTGCTACACTCAGTATGTCAGCAAATTTGGAAAACTCAGCAGTGGCCACAGGACTGGAAAAGGTCAAGTTTTCATTCCAGTCCCTAAGAAAGGCAATGCCAAAGGATGCTCGAACTACCTCACAATTGTACTCATCTCACACGCTAGTAGCTAGTAAAGTAATGCTTCCAATTCTCCAAGCCAGGCTTCAACAATACGTGAACCATAAACTTCCAGATATTCAAGCTGGTTTTAGAAAAGGCAGAGGAACCAGAAATCAAATTTCCAACATCTGATGGGTCATTGAAAAAGCAAGAGTGTTCCAGAAAAATATCTATTTCTGTTTTACTGACTATGCCAAAGCCTTTGACTATATCGATCACCACAAACTGTGGAAAATTCTGAAAAGAGATGAGCCTACCAGACCATCTGACCTGCCTTTTTTTTTTTTCAAGTTTTATTTTTACTTTATTTTACTTTACAACACTGTATTAGTTTTGCCATACATTGACATGAATCCGCCATGGGTGTATACGAGCTCCCAAGTCAGGAAGCAAAGTTAGATCTGGACATGGAACAACAAACTGGTTCCAAGTAGGAAAAGTAGTATCTCAAGGCTGTATATTGTCACCCTGCTTATTTAACTTATATGCACAGTACATCATGAGAAATGCTGGACTGGATGAAGCACAAGCTGGAATCAAGATTGCCCAGAGAAGTATCAGTAACATCAGATATGCAGATGACACCACCCTTATGGCAGAAAGTGAAGAAAACTAAAGAGCTTCTTGATGAAAGTGAAAGAGAAGAGCGAGAAAGTTGGCTTAAAGCTCAACATTCAGAAAACTAAGATCATAGCATCCGGCCCTATCACTTCAGGCAAATAAATGGAGAAACAGTGGAAACAGGGTCAGACTTTATTTTGGGGGTATCCAAAATCACTGCAGATGGTGACTGGAGCCATGGAATTAAGAGACACTTAATCATTGGAAGGAAAGTTATGACCAATCTAGACAGCATATTAAAAGCAGAGGCATCACTTTGCCAACAAAGTTCCATCTAGTCAAGGCTATTGTTTTCTAGTAGTCATGTATGGATGTGAGAATTGGACTATAAAGAAAGCTGAGGGCCAGAGAATTGATGCTTTTGAACTGTGGTGTTGGAGAAGACTCTTGAGAGTCCCTTGGACTGCACGGAAGATCTAACCAGTCAATCCTAAAGGAGATCAGTCCTGAGTGTTCGTTGGAAGGACTGATGTTGAAGCTGAAACTCCAATACTTTGATGTGGCCACCTGATGTGGAGAGCTGACTCATTTGAAAAGACTATAATGCTGGAGAAGACTGAAGGCAGGAGAAGAAGACAACAGAGGATGAGATGATTTGATGGCATCACTGACTCATTGGACATGAGTTTGAGTAAACTCAGGGAATTGGTGATGGACAGGGAGCCTGGCACGCTGCAGTCCATGGGGTTGCAAAGAGCTGGACATAACTGAGCGACTGAACTGAACTGAACTCTGCATGTAAGTTAAATAGCAGAGTGATAGTATGTAGCCTTGGCATACTCCTTTCCCCATTTGGAACCAGTCCATTGTTCCATGTCTCTGTTGCTTCTGACCTGATACAGATTTCTCCAGAAGGCAGGTATAGTGGTCTGGTACTCCCATCTTTTAAGAATTTTCCACAGTTTGTTGTAATCCACACAGACAAAAATTTTTGTGTAGTCAATGAAGCAGAAGTATATGTTTTTCTGGAATTCTCTTGCTTTTTCTATGTTCCAACGAATGTTGGCATTTTGATCTTCAGTTCTTCTGCCTTTCTAAATCCAGCTTGTACATCTGGAAGTTCTCGGTTCATGTACTGTTAAAGCCTAGCTTGAAGGATTTTGAGCATTACCTTGTTAGCATATGAAATGAGTGCAATTGTGTGGTAGTTCAAACATTTCTTGGCATTGCCCTTTTGGGAATGGTATGAAAACTGGCCTTTTCCAATCATGTGGCCACTGCTGAGTTTTCCTTATTTGTTGGCATATTGAGTGCAGCACTTTAACAGCCATCATCTTTTAGGATTTGAAAAAGCTCAGTTGAATTCCATCACTTCCACTTGCTTTGTTCGTAGTCATGCTTCCTAAGGCCATTTGACTTGGAACTCTTAGATGTCTGGCTTTAGGTGAAGGATCACACCATTGTGGTTATCCAAGATTAAGATTTTTGGTATAGTTCTTCTCTGTATTGTTGCCACTTCTTAATATTGTTTGCTTTTGTTAGTTCCATCCCATTTCTGTACTTTATTGTGCCAATCTTTGCATGAAATGTTCCTTGGTATCTCTAATTTTCTTGAGATCTCTAGTGTTTCCCATTCTATTGTTTTCCTCTATTTTTTTTCATTGATCACTGAGGAAAGTTTTCTTATCTGTGTTTGCTATTTTTTTGAACTCTGCAAATGGGTATATTTTTCCTTTTCTTCTTTGCCTTGACTTCTCTTCTTTCCTCAGCTATTTGTAAGGCCTCCCTGGCAAGCGTTTTGCCTCTTTGAATTTCCTTTTTGGGGGATGGTTTGGGTCACTGCCTTCTGTACAATGTTATGAACCTCAGTTCATAGTTCTTCAGGCACTCTGTCTATCAGATCTAATCCCTTGAATCTATTTGTCACTTACACTGTATAATCATAAGGGATTTGATTTAGATCATACTTGAATGCTCTAGTGGTTTTCCTACTTTCTTCAATTTAAGTCTGATATTTCAACAGGGAGTTCATGATCTGAGCCACAGCTCCTTATCTTGTGTAGAGCCTCCCCATTTTCAGGTCTAAAGAATATAATCAATCTGATTTGGGTATTTTTCATCTGGTGATGTCCATGTGTAGAGTCATCTTTTTGTTGTTAGAAGAAGGTGTTTGCTGTGACCAGCGTGTTTTCTTGGCAAAACTCTGTTAGCCTTTTCCCTGCTTCATTTTGTACTCAAGACCAAATTTGCCTGTTACTCCAGTTATCTCTTGACTTCTTACCCTTACATTCCAGTCCCCTACAATGAAAAGGACATTTGTTGTTGTTGTTAGTTCCAGAAGGTTTTGTAGGTCTTCATAGAACCATTCAATCTCAATTTCTTCTGCATTAGTGGTTGGGGCATGGACATGGATTACTGTGATATTGATTAGTTTGCCTTGAAATGAACGGAGACGATTCTGTCATGTTTGGGATGGTATCCAAGTACTGTATTTTGGGTCCTTTGTTGACTACGAGGTCTGCTGCATTTCTTCTAAGGAATTCTTGCCCAGAGTAGTAGATACAATGATCATCTGAATTAAATTTGCTCATGCCCATCCATTTTAGTTCACTGATTTTTTAAAATGTTGATGTTCACTCTTAACATCTCCTGTTTGATCCATTCAATTTACCTTGATTCATGGACCTAGCATTCCAGGTTCCTTTGCAATATTGTTCTTTCAGCATCAGACTTTATTTTCACCACCAGACACATCCACAACTGAGTCTCTGCTTTGGCTAAGCCTCTTCATTCTTTCTGTAGCTGTTTCTCTGCTCTTCTCCAGTAGTATATTGGGCACCTACTGACCTGGGAGGTGGGTCTGTGCCATAAATAATAACACTGCTGCTTCCTCTAAATAGGAACTGATAGTATATCTTAGGGCTTCCCAGGTGGCTCTCTGGTAGAGGTCTGCCTGCCAATGCAGGAGATGCAGGACACTCAGGTTCAGTCCCTGGGTTGAGAAGATGCCTTGGAGGAGGACATGGCAACCCACTCCAGTATTCTTGCCTGGATAATCAGATGGAGAAAGGAATGTGGTGGGCTACAGTCCATGGCATCACAAGGAGTCAGACATGACTGAATGACTGAGCAAGCGAGAGCATATCTTAAAGGTCACTACTGGAGCCAACAGCAAAAGAAGGACACCTGACTACTGTGACCAGATGGCATATGCCTGCTTCATCCTTGTGCTCTGAAGGACTACTGAATCCTAACATTTATTTTCAGGTCCTGTGGCCTCACTGCCCCCTGGGCCTTATGCTGACATTTTTACCTGATGACATATTGGCAGCTGATTTTAACAGGCCTTTGGGGTCACATTTTTGCAAAAGTGATCATAGCAATGCTCAGTCATAGACAAGTACATAAAACCAGGGTGGCATTTGTTTGCCTTTCTGTAACTTCTCTAGCCAGCTTTTTGCATTTGACAGTGCCTTAATGATGAATTCGTATACAAATTCAGTCTGAAAGGTGCTGGGATCAGCTAGTGATGTCTGCCATGGTCATTGTTAGGGAGGGTGAGCACACGTGTCAGGTGTACTAGGACCATGGATCATCAAGTCTGCTGTTTTAAAGGGGTTCTCGTGCCAGATTCCCGGGACTTTGTTCAATGGAAGGTGATTAATGGGGGCTTCCCAGGTGGTGCTAGCAGTAAAGAATGCACCTACCAATGCAGGGGATGTAAGAGATGTGGGTTCGATCCCTGGGTCAGGGAGATCTTCTGGATGAACATCTCCTCCGTGTCAACCCATTTCAATATTCTTGATGGAGAATTCCATGGACAGAGGAGCCTGGAGGACTGCAGTCCATGGGATTGCAGAGTCAGACACGACTGAAATGAGTGAGCACAAAGTGATTAATAAGATGCAGTAGTGCTAAGGCTGTTGGGTGTTAACTGAGTAAGATCTGGGGTTTTCTGAACATAAATACTAAAGTCTGGATAAAAATTGCTCATTGTCACATATAAGCATTAACCCCTGTTACTCTCCCTCTGAGATACTGCAGCCTTGATTAAAAGCACAGCCTTGGGAATAAGATAGCGTGGATCTCACACGTGGGTCTACCACTTAGGTGGGTTAATATAGTTAATACTGGACAGTCAGTGCTATGAATCCCTTAGTCTCTGGGGATCTCATGAGGATTTCTTGAATTGAATCTTGTACCTGCTGACCACTACCAAAGGCACTAGAACCCTTGAATAAGAGGCAATTAAGAACCTATTCACAACTAGCAGGTTTCACATAGCTTGAATAACAACCTGCAACAGGGCTATCAGCCTGGAGGTCCCCCTGCCACGGAAGATCACCCCATACTTATGGGGTGTGTCCCAAGTGTCCTCAGGGTTATGGGAAACAGCTGTCAGTCCTGTGAACTGTAGGTTTGCACGTCTGTGACTGTGGACTGACACCATGGCTGTGACATAGTCTGCTTCAGGACAGCAAGCTCAGTGCTTGTGGCAAAAGGTGCTACTTTGGGCAACACAGCAAGAGAGCCTTGACATCCCCTCCCCCCTGTACTAGTTCATTTTGAGGGGGCAGACCTTCCAGTTCACTCATCCTGGCATTCTGCTTAGCCCTAAGTGGGGTTTGAAAGAAGCAGGATAGACTTTCATGGTCCAGATCCCCCATCCTGTAACTCTTGGGCATGAGGTGAGGTAGGTGATGGGGTGTTTGGTTCCCTGGGGTTCAAGGCTGAGATGACACCTGGTTTCTAAAGTCGACCCTGCCCTCCATCCCTGCTGGGGAGAATCAGCTGCACTTCCATCTCCGGGTGAGGGAAGCAGGGGAGGGAGGCCACGCTGAAGAGCTCACTCCAGGACTCTCCCTGGGGGAACAGCCACGCCTGCTTCCTGCTCAGCAGCCCTGTCTGTGATGAGCAGTGTTGATGTCACTCTCTGTGGAGTGGAAATGAGAGCCTGGTTCTAGTGAGTTTTCTCCTCTCTCTGGAGCTGGGTTTTCTGATCCTCCTGACAGGGTGATGGGCCCCAGAATTCACCTGTATCATCCCCTGTGAGCACCTGATGTGCAGACTAATGAGTTCTGGGGTGTTTGGGACATCTGATAGGGCTGCAGAAAAGACCTGAACAGAGCTCCTGGACTTTCTTGTTTGGCGCCTGAGCTCCAATCTGAGTTTATGTTGCTCTTACAATGCAAAGTTATAGGCAGCTAAAAAGTTACTCAGTAGAGTGAACAGAGAGGCAGTGTGGAAGCTGGAATGAGATCACAGGTACACAACTGGATGATCAAAAGCACCACTGAATCACTTTCAACTCTGTGCCTAAATGAAGTAAAAAGGGGAAAGGTTAGGAACGTGTCGCCGTTCAGAGAAGGATTTTCCTTAAAGCAACATTACAGCTGAGGTCCCTAATAGTTAAGGTTCCTGGTCAGATGTCCCAGGCAGGACAGAGTCCCACCCGGGGCTGAGTGGGTGGTCACCTGGCCCCTAGGCCAGGTTGTCCTCCTCAGCCTAGGGCTCCCCATCCTCTCTGAGCCCCAGTGTCTCACAGGAGGAAGCCTGCTCCTTCCTTTCTTAATGAACTGGGGACCCTAAACACAAGAGGAGGTTCTGTGTCTTTACCTCTTTGTACCTCAGCCCCTCCAAATGTGGAGTGCCCAGGTGCACGTCAGTACTGACTGAAGGGGCACCCAGACAGGCATTCAGAGCCTGGACTAAGAAGTGAGGACCTGAGAACAGTGCGGAGTTTCCCCCTTGATTCTTTCCCCATCATTTTATAAAATCTCTCTAGTCCCCTGTAAGATGTGTTACTAACCTCCTGTAAACAACATCATGGTACTAACAGGTCTTCTCTAGGACACACACAGGTAACAAAGTGATGTCAGTATTTCCTGCTGATACAGCACAAGCTATCACTTATCCCAAACAGAGGTCACAGGCTCACATGTGCCCCTGACAACAGAAAGTTACTTCCTTGTTCACGATAGGGAATGAGAACCATAAGAGTCCTCCCTGCCTGGCAGCCTGCAGCCCAGCTATTCCCCTGAGGGACAAGAGACCTGACCCTGGGCTCATGGTCAGTGTGCTCTTAGAAGATGCCAGGAAACGAGTGGGCAGTCATGTGACATCAGGCCCCCAACCACATGAAGTCACTCAAAGATGGACACTGAGGCTGCTGTCAGATTCTAAAAGGGTGATGTGAGTGTCACATACCACAGTGACCTCTGAATACTAGGACAAGTATCCAGAAGGCAGATACAAGAACACCCATCAGGTTCCTGGGGGGGGAAGTCAAGGCCATTCAAAGGCTCCTCGTCTTCAGGGTCCTGTGGGCACAAGGGTGGCACAGTGCCAAGTGCTCCATGACCCCACAGAGGCTGCTGGCTCAGGTGCAGGGGAGGCCCAGGACGGGGGAGACGGCAGACTGTCCGCTCCCCTTACTCGTCTTTCCCTTTCCTGTGTCTGTCCTGTGGTCCAGTGTGGGGATGCACTGACTCTATCCCAGCCCTTAGGTTACTCATCTAAGGAGGAGGTGGCCCACAGGTAGCTTACAAAGTTCAGTGTGGTGAGGACTCTAATGAGGAAATACATTTTAAAATGCTACTGGTTAAAAAATTAGTGAACAGTAATTACTCACCCATGGAAAAGAATGAAATATAGCCATTTGCAGCAACATGGATGGATCTAGAGAGTATTATTCTTAGTAAAGAAAGTCAGAGAAAGACACATATGATATCACTTAAACATGAAATCCAAATATAACACAAATGAATCTATACACAAACTAGAAATAGACTCAGAGGCATAGAAAACAAACTTGTGGTTACCAAAGGGGACTGAGAGGGAGGGAGGAACAAATTAGAAGTATGGGATTAATAGTCACACTACTATTAACATGTCAAATAGATAACAACAAGGATTTAGTATAAAGCACAGAGAATTTTATTCAGTATCTTGTAGTCTCCTGTAATGGACTATAATCAGAAAAAGAACTGAATGACTATACATACCTGAAACTAGCACATTATTGTAAATCAACTATGCTTCAATATACTTAAAAAAATGTGAGCAATTTCCACCTAGAAAGACACCAGAAGAATTTGGAGGGAGGCATGTTTGAAAAACCTTGATGAAAGAACCAATAAAATTTCTTTATCTAAATCTAGCTGGGATTTTGAATTTATCAAAGATAATTTCAAAGAGAATCTCTCATTCCCAGGTCATTAAAGTGAAGCTTGGTGTGAGCAGGAGTTTAGGGTCACGTGGAGGATTCCCTTTGGCAGGACATGTGACCACAGAGCCCAGGAGGCAGTGGTTTCCTTGCATCCAGCCTCTCTGACTTTCTCTGTTGTGTTTCTGTCTCTGCTTCCCCAGCTTGGAGCCCGGTATTTTCCCATTAGCATCTTCTCTCCAGGGACTCTGGACCATCCGGGCATACAAAGCTGAACAGAAGTTTCAGGAGCTGTTTGATGCACACCAGGATTTGCATTCAGGTCTGTATGTTTCTGGAGATGATTTCTAAGGATGGGATGTGCTGCCTTCTGAGGCTGACTCCCTCTCAGGTGGCCTGGCTGCCCGCGCCTCTCTGTGTGTCAGCCCAGGTCGCCCTCTGCACACCTGCCTCCCCCTCCCCTTCCTCTCAGCATCCCCTCTGTGATCCCCTCTTCCCCCCTCACAGCCCTGCTTTTCTCCCCTGACTGGCCTGCATTGTCTTTCCATCACTGTGCCCTGTGGACTTCTGTCTCTTTAAGGCAGGAGGCAATAAACTTTCTTTTTCCAAAGGTTCAGATAGAAAATATTGTAGGCTTTGTGTGCTGTCTATGTTACAGCTACTCACCTTTGCCATTGTGGCACAAAGACAGGCAAAGATCAGACATCAGCCAATGACTGTGTTCCGGTAAAATCTATTTTCAGAACCAGGTGGTGTCTGTTCTTGCCCCTCAGGGTGTGGTTTCTGACTCTTTTCATGGCACACATGCAGAGGAGCAGACGTATTGAGGAAAATAATTTCCTGATTTGCTACCTACTTGATTATGCTTTGTATCAGTGAAGGGTTGTTTTTTTTTTTTTTTTTTTTTCTGCCTAGGTAGAAAATTCAGAATTTCCTCTAAGTACCTGGCCAAACTTTCCAGTCATTAATGTATTTTGAAGATAGCATGGCATTTGAAAGCCACATACAGATCCTGTTAGCTGATGGTCGTGTGGACACTGGCTCCCTAAGAATACCCACCTCAGGCCCTGTAGAGAGGGCAGAAGGTGCTGGAGCCGTGCTCTCTGCTGTCGGAGCTGGGAACAGCCGACCCTTGAGAGGAGAATCTTCATGTTCAGGCCCAGCACTGCAGGGAACACCAGTGAGATGATTTTCCATCTTTTTTCCTGTGATGGTATTTCTCTTGATGACCCGTGGGTTGAAGTTTCCAAAGTGTGCTTCCTGGACCGATTCCTGTGTGTCCTGTATGTTTTTTGTGTTGAACCTAGTTTTCTGGAATCTTCAGGTTCCTTTGAAGTTACAGGTGTGTAACTTTGCTGCCCTACCTTGTGTAAAACCTTCTGTAGCTCAGCTGAGAAAATGCTCTCCCTCGTGAACATGGCTTCCTGTCTATGCATTGCGCTTATTATGGTTCTCACCTGCAGAGGCGGGGCTCCTGCTTCTGGCGACGCCCCGGTGGCTCTCCGTGCGCCTGGATGCCGTCTGTGCCGTCTTTGTTACTCTTGTTGCCTTTGGGGCCCTGCTTCTGGCAGAAAGTAAGTACAGATGTGAGTACTTGTGGTGTGTTTACAGTTTATAGCTTTGTTTGTAGTTATTAAACTCTTGCCATCTTGTCTAATATAGACTCATTGGTTCTAATGAGTTGTATTAAAGTGTCTGCAGCATGTGACCCCACAATGTCCATGTGAAGTCATTTGTGTCTTGATGAGAACTTTTATCTTTTTTCCATTTACTTATTTATTTACAGTAGGTCCTTGTTGAGACCATTAAAAAAATTTTTTTGATTGGTGTATGGTTGATTTATGATGTGTTAACTTCAGATATATAGCCAAGTGAATCTGTTATACATAGATTCACTTTTTAAAAGTTCTTTTTTCATACCCCATTAACACTGGGGTGCATATATATATATATTTTAGTACTTTGCATTTTGATTAATACTTCAAATGAATTGTCCTTTAGAAAAGAATTTCTGTTTTTCACTTTCAGAATCTTTAGAAGCAAAGACCAGGTATGACATGCCTGCTCCAGCAGATCTGTGGTGCCTTGGGCCCCTGCTTTGGGTCACCCAGGCCATTCTTTCATTTTTATGTTAGGTTTTATTTGGGTATAGTTCATTTATACTGTTGTCTTAGTTTCCGATGTATAGCAAAGTCAATCTGCTATACATATACATATATCCACTCTCTTTTAGATTCTTTTCCCATATAGATCATTACAGAGTTCTCTGTACTTTACAGTAGTTTCTTATTAGTTATCTGTTTAATATTTTATATATAGTAGTATGTATGTGCAATCTCAGTCTTCTCATTTATCCCTTCCCTCACTTATCCCCTGGTAACCATAAGTTTATTTTCTGTATCTGTTACTCTACTTCTGTTTTGTAGATAAGTTCATTTGTAGCCTTTTGTTATGTTTCTTATGCAAGCAATACCATATTCTATTTTTCTCTTACTTCACTCAGTTTGAAAATCTCTAGGTCCAGCCATGTTGCTGCAAATGGCATTAATTTGCACTTTTTAATGGCTGGGTAACATTCCATTGTACTTATGGCACCACATCTTCCCTGTCCATTGCTCTGTTGATAGGCGTTTAGGCTGCTTCCATGGAAATAGTGCTGCAGTAAATATCAGGGTGCCTGTATCCTTAGGAATTATGGTTTTCTCTCAATATATGCCCTGGAGTGAGATCGCTGGATGATATGGTAGCTCTATTTTTAGTTTTTAAAGGAACCTCCATATTGTTCTTCATAGTGGCTGTACCAGTTTACATTCCCAGCAACAGTGTAGGAGTGTTCCCTTTTCTCCACATCCTCTTCAGTACTTATTGTCTGTAGACTTTTTATGATGGTCATTGTGACTGGTGTGAGGTGGAACCTCACTGTATATTTTTGCCTTTATTTTTTCACACTGTAGTTTTGATATGTATTTCTCTAATAATTAGAGATGTTGACCATCTTTTCACGTGCTTTATGGCCATCTGTATGTTTTCTTTGGAGAATGTCTGTTTTAATCTTCTGCCCATTTCGTGATTGGGTTGTTTATTTATTTTTGACATTGAACTACATGAACTGCTTGTATCTTCTGGAGAATAATCCCTTGTCACCCACTTCATTTGCAAATACTTCCCCCATTCTGCAGGGTTTTTGTTTGTTTGTTTGTTTTTTTCCTGTACAAAAGTTTTTAAGCTTACTTGGGTCCCATTTATTTGTGTTTCATTTCTTGTCATTGCTCTAGGAGGTGGGTAAAAATGTTTGCTGCAATTTATGTCAGAGTTCTCCCTCTGTTTTCATCTAAGAGTTTTTCTAGTGTCTGGTCTTACATTTATGTCTGTAATCTATTTTGAGTTTATTTTTGTTTATGGTCTTAGGAAGTGTCCTGATTTTATTCTTTTACATGTAGTTGTCCAGTTTTCCCAGTATCAATTATTAAAGAAACTGTCTTTTCTCCATTGTGTATTCTTGCTTCCTTTGTCATAGGTGACACAGGCGCATGGGTTTATCACTGGGCATTCTGTTCCATTTATCTATATTCCTGTTCCATTGATCTATATTTCTGGATTTGGTGCTAGTAGTCTACTGTTTCAATTACTGTAGCTTTGTAGTGAAAGGTTGTTGTTGAATCACACAAAGATGTCAGGATTCTTGGCCCCCAGAGGAGAAGAATTTAATCTGGGGCCAGAGACGAGGCTTGATCACTCAGAGCTTTTGTGTAATAAAGTTTTATTAAAGTATAAAGGAGATAGAGAAAGCTTCTGACATAGGCATCAGAATGGGGCAGAAAGAGTACCCTCCTGCTAGTCTTTAGCTGGATGTTATATAGTCACTAGCAGTCTGTTAATAGAAGAAAGGAATGTCTTAAAACTCAGAATGGCACCAGGCCCCTCACCCATAAGATGTATTTTGGGATAATCTTGGCACCAAATGGTTCATCCTGGGCCATAAAATGATTAACTTGAATTTTGAAGAAGGGCAGATCACCATACAAATGGTTTCATTTACATAGATTAGGGGAATAATATATGAGTATAACATGTTGGTTTGTCAAGTAGGTTCTGAGCCAAGAGGCAACAGACTTGAAGACAGAGTTTGGGGTAAATGCACAGTACATTAGCATAGCTTAAGATAAACATTTCCATGAGAGAAATGCATTGGTTATCTCTAGGTTTGAGAATAGATAACTTCAGGTGAAACCAGGTGTCATTATGGCAACACAGTATTTTTTTAATATAAATTTATTTATTTTAATTAGAGGTTAGTTACTTTACAATATTGTATTGGTTTTGCCATACATTAACATGAATCTGCCACAGGTATACACATGTTCCCCATCCTGAACCCCTCTCCCTCCTCCCTCTCCATACCATCCATCTGGGTCATCTCAGTGCACCAGCCCCAAGCATCCAGTATCATGCATCAACCTCCTTTTAAATTTATATACAGAAAGAAAAAAATTATCCCTAGTTTGTTTCCTTCTGCCGCTTAAGAGAGAAAAATGTCTGGCACTTGCAGGCTATTTCCTCCATTTGGAGACCTCTGGCCTTCCTACTTGTTATCCTCTCAGTAGTATAGTCTGAAGACAGGGAGCATGATTCCTTCTAGCTTCATTTTTCTTCTTTTTCTCAAGATTACATTGTCTATTCATGGTAATTTGTATTTCCATACAAATGTAGATACTTTTGTTCTAATTCTGTGAAAAATGCCATTGGCAATTTGATAGGGACTGCACTGAATCTATAGACTGTTTTGAGTAGTTGGATAGTTTGTTTGTTTATAGTCGGTCTTCATTGAGATCTTTTCTCTTTTTATCTTTTTGAAAGAGCTGAGGTCTACATAACTGTAGCAAGATGACCTTCTAAAAATCCCAGGTAGTGACCTATAGCTGGATAGAGAGAACCAGGTTTACTGTTAAACTTTTTGTACAGATTAGGTTTTAGGTTTTAGGTTTAGCGATACTTAGATCCCTTCCTTGTAAGGGTCTGAGAAAGACCCTCTATAGCAAAAGCAGTATACTCACTGCTGTGTGGGTCCCAGATGAGCAGTTGTTGGAAAGTGTGGCATGAATTCACCATCCCTCACTATTCCATAGAAATAGCCAGAATCACAGTCTTTAATAGTAGAAAAATGAGAATAATATTTTAGATTTAAAATCACTGGCTCTTAGAACCCACTGCCGTGTTTTTATGATTTCAACTGCAGCTACCTTGGTTGTAGAGAATGAAATTACATAATGATAATTGAAGCATAAGGACAAAAATCTTAACAGTCCTCAACTATATTATACTGTCAAGTGTATCTCAATCCAGGTGGTATTAATATGGATAAAGGACAAAAATGGTAAGGACCTAAAGTGAAGTCGGCTCAGTAGTGTCTGACTCTTTGCGACCCCATGGACTGTAGCCTACCAGGCTCCTCCACCCATGGGATTTTCCAGGCAAGAATACTGGAGTGGGTTGCCATTTCCTTCTCCAATGACCTAAGAGGGCAGAAGAGATTAGGAAGAGGTGACCAGAATACACAGAAAAACTATCAAAAGATCTTAATGACCTAGATAACCACAGTGGTGTGATCACTCATCTTGAGCTAGACATCCTGGGGGTGAAGCCAAGTGGACCTTAGGAAGCATCACTACAAACAAAGTTAGTGGAGGCAATGGAATTCCAGCCTAGCTATTTCAAATCCTAAAAGATGATGCTGTTCATGTAATATGCCAGCACATTTGGAAAAGTTACTAGTGGCCACGGACTGAAAAAGGTCAGTTTTCATTCCAGTCCCAAAGAAATGCAATGCCAAAGAATGTTCAGACTATCATACAATTGAATTAATTTTACATGCTAGTAAGGTTATACTCAGGAGAAGGCAATGGCACCCCACTCTAGTACTCTTGCCTGGAAAATCCTATGGACAGAGGAGCTTGGTGGGCTGCAGTCCATGGGGTCGCTAAGAGTCAAACATGACTGAGCTGACTTCCCTTTCACTTTTCACTTTCATGCCATTGGAGAAGGAAATGGCAACCCACTCCCAGTGTTCTTGCCTGGAGAATCCCAGGGACAGGGGAGCCTGGTGGGCTGCCGTCTGTGGGGTCGCACAGAGTCGGACACAACTGAAGTGACTTAGCAGCAGCAGCAGCAAGGATATACTCAAAATCTTTCAAACAAGATTTCAACAGTATGTGAACTGGAAAATTCCAACTGTACAAGCTGGGTTTAGAAAAGGCAGAGGAACCAGAGATCAAATTGCCAACATTTATTGGCTCATAGAGAAAGCAAGGAATTCCCGAAAAGACTATGTGAAAGGCTTCGACTCTGTGGATCACAAACTGTGGAAAATTCTGAAAAAGACAGGAATATCAGACCATCTTACCTGTCTCCTGAGAAATCTGTAAGCAAGTCAAGAAACAATAGAACTGTACATGGAACAATGGACTGGTTCAAAACTGGGAAAGCAGTGACAAGGCTATTTGTTGTCACTATGTTTATTTAACGTATGTGCAGAATACCTCATGCAAAATGCCAGACTGGATGAAGCTCAGGCTGGAATCAAGATTGCTGGGAGAAATATCAATAACTTCAGATATGCAGATGATACCACTCTAATGGCAGAAAGTGAAGAGAAACTGAAGAGCCTCCTGATGAAAGTGAAAGAGCAGAGTGATAAAGCTGGCTTGAAACTCAGCATTCACCTGTGGCTGATTCATGTCAATGTATGGCAAAACCAATACAGTATTGTAACATAGAATAAAGTAAAAATAAAATAAAAAAAAAAAAAAAAAAACACAAACAAACTCAGCATTCAAAGATCTAAGATCATGGCATCCTGTCCCATCACTTCATGGCAAATAGATGGGGAAAAGTTGAACGCAGTGACAGATTTTGTTTACTTGGGTTCCAAAAATCACTACGCACTGTGACTGCAGCCATGAATGAAAAGACATTTGCTTCTTGGAAGGAAAGCTATGACAAATCTATACAGAATATTAAAAAGCAGAAACATCACTTTACCAACAAAGATCCATATAGTGAAAGCTGTTTTTTTCCAGTAGTCATGTAAGAGTTGTCAACGGATGTAAAAGTTGGGCTGTTGAGAAGGCTGAGGGCCGAAGAATTTATGCTTTCAAGTTGTGATGTTGGACAAGACTGTTGAGAGTCCCTTGGACAACAAGGGAGATCAAATTAGGAAATCCTAAAGGAAATCAGCCCTGAATATTTACTGGAAGGACTGATGCTAAAGCTCCAATACTTTTACCACCTGATGCAAAGAACTGACTCATTAGAAAAGACATTGATACTGGGAAGATTTAAGGCAGGAGGAGAATGAGGCAGTAGAGGATGAGATGGTTAGATAGCATCATGAACTCAATGGACATGAATTTGAACAAACTCTGGGAGATAACAAAGGATAGGGAAGCTTGGCATGCTACAGTCCACGGTGTCACAGAGTCAGACATTACTTAGTGACTGAACAACAATAACTTTATTAGCTCTTTCTAAATCCATAATAATTTAAAAATTATTTATTTATTTGGCTGTACTTGGTCTTAGTTGGGACACGCAGGATCTTCAGTCTTAGTTGTAACAGGCAGGAATTTAGTTGCAGCGTGTGAACTCTTAGTTGTGGCACGTGGAGTCTCTTTGTGTGACAAAGGATCCAACGTGGGCCCCCTGCATTGGGAGTTCAGAGTCTCAGCTATTGGACCACAAGGAAAGTACCTCATAGTGTGTGTGTTTGTGTTTTACTGTATTATTGTCTCATACAACAGAAGTAATATTATGAGTGATAATATCGTTACATGCCAATGATTTAAATATTATAAAGGAGTCTTCTCACTATAATAAAATAGATAACTAAAAGGATCTACTGTATAGCACAGAAATTCTATTTAATACTCTGTAATAACATATATGGGAAAATAATTTTTAAAAAGCAGATTATATGTATATATCTGGCTAATTCACTTTATACCTGAAACTAACACAACTGTGTAAATCAACTATACTTCAATAAAAATCATAAAAATAAAGGGGTCTTCTTTGTAAAGTGATAGAAGGAGCTGTGTGAGGGGGTTGAGAAGGAGACTGACTTTATTCCTCTTCTTCCTCATTTAGCTTTGACTCCCGGGCAGGTTGGCCTCGTCCTGTCTCTTACACTCACACTCACGGGGATGTTCCAGTGGTGCGTCAGGCAAAGTGCCGAAGTTGAGAACATGGTGATGTTTATCTTTCTGTTCTTAGCCTTTCCAGGTCTCCTTGCTGTTATATAGCATAAAAGCAATTCTTATGTAAAATAATAAAACCCTTTCTTCTTTTTTAATATAATCTTACAATTTTTTTTTTTAATGTTCTCCTCCATCTACTTAAGGGCTTCCCTAGTATCTCAGATGGTAAAGAATCCACCTGCAGTGCAGAGCCACAGAGACAAAGGTTCTATCCCTGGATTGGAAAGATCCCCTGGAGAAGGGAATGGCGACCCACTCTAGTATTCTTGCCTGGAGAATCCCCGTGAACAGAGAAGCCTGGCAGGCTATAGTCCATGGGGTTGCAAAGAGTTGGACATGACTGACTGACTTTCAGTTTCATTTTCAATCTGCTTAAAGTTGATTAAAATATATACATATTTTCTCACATATATATGCCATGTCAGAAGAGTTTACATGCATCACAAACTATCTTTAAATAAAATAAATGTCTCTGTAGGAGAGAGGTTCTGAAATTCTGGAGACAATGTAAGGTAATTTCTTAGCAGCTTATTTATCTTTGTTTCTTAATGGATAATTCCTTATTTTTGGTAAAAGAAAAGAATCCAATATTTTAAGGTTTACTTAATTAATGTTTCTCTCACCCCACCCCCCATTTTATCACTTATTCTTGTGTGTGTTGAACACTTGAATTTGCTGTTGGCCCTTCTTCCTGGTAGGTAGGCTTCATCTCAGAATATGCTCTCAAAGGTGTGGAATTATAGCTAAGAGGCCTTAGTCAATAAGTAAATTATATACTTTTGAATATTTGTACCTTCTCCTAAAGGTAGAAAAACAATAAAAATGAAGTTTGTCCATTTATTTCTGCTAACAGAGTTGAAAGCGACTATTAAGATGATTGATGACTGTCCAGTTCTGGACATCTGTAACACGTGACCCTTCTGTAGCCACGCATACTGATCGATGACCATAAGTGTTCTTTTCTTTCAAAAAAAAAAACTTTTGCTTTTAATTCAGATGTGAAAGGTGGATTAATATACCTTACCATTTATTTCTCTAATTTTTCCCTTTTATATAAATTGAAGGAAGTAGTAATGTGTAAAAGTGTTAAAGATGATGAGCAAGTTTGCAGATCATCCAAGGCCTCATCAGACTCCTACTTCTGTCCTTTGCGGATGTTGAGACCTGAGATACTCTGAACTGTAGAAAAGCAGGAGGTTTCATTTACAATCTCTGAACACTCATAAACTAGGTCCCCTGATACTAACTCATGTGATGTCATATGTCTTTCAGATGATTTCAGTAGAAAGGGGGATTGAATATACAGACCTTGAGAAAGAAGAGCCCTGGGAACTTGAGTATCGTCCACCACCATTCTGGCCCCCAAATGGAAGGATTTCCTTTTTCAGTGTGAACTTGAGATATAACTCGGACAGTCCTCTGGTATTGAGGAACCTGGAAGCATTCATTTACCCAGGAGGAAAGGTTAGTTTAAGCCATTTGCCTCTTTAAATCCAGCTAAAGATTTAGCATCACATCTGTTCTTGGCTTCCTTATCACTATGTCTGGGGGACTGTTTGCTCCTAATGGATGCAAATCAGTGACACTGTAGGTGAATCTTTCTTGGAAACTGATCATGGAATGGGGACACCAGCAATTTTTTTCCCTGTGTTGTGAGCTCCCTCATGGTGGTTGGCAGGCCCTGGGATCCAGGACTCTATCTTCGTCTGACCCAGGACACTATACGTGACACGTGATTCTTCATTCAAAGTTTAGGATGTCAGCCTTGTCTTCCTGGCCCTAACTCTCCAATATCTCATGGTGCCCTCTGGTTGCAGCCTCCTTCCCTCAGCCTCCCTTAGCCCTTCCTGTAGCCTTGTCCTCCACTCACCCACACTGAGCTGCCAAGCCCCTGCCCTCCCCCACAGACTGCTGCTTTCTTAGCACAGATCTGATCCTTACTGGGCTGGGTGAGCTGCTACTGGAACCATAGCATAGCCTCAAGTCCCACTCCAGCAGGGGCCGTGGGGTGAGCTTGTGTCCACCAGAGAAGAGCCTCAATAATGACCTAGTCAGGAGTGAGGAACCAGAACCTCAGATTGAGGCAGGGTCTAGAGACTGGCTCAAAGTCAACAGCAAATGGAAGGGAGCAGAGAAGATCCACAAGAGAGGCGGCAGAGAGGCTTGTGACCCTAGACCTGCCAGCATCCATGTCTGCTGGTGATGTTCCTTCCACACTCAGCTTGAGGCTTTCAGCTGGGACCAGGACAGAGTCTTAAAGAAGAGAACTAAACAAGAACTGGCAAGGTGGCTGGAAGCTCTTCCCCACCTCCCTCTGCTGTAAGTATGTCTCTGACACACACACACACACACCTGCACTCGAATTGTGTGTAGTTTCTCCCAAAGCACCACATCCTCCCTGTTTCCAGTGCACACGCTGCCCCTCTACCTCAGAGACCCAGGCCCTCTACCACCTGGATGGTGAAAATCTCATTTTCTGAGTCAAGTCTAGTGCATGTTCGAGACCACAGGTTCATCTCACACGCTAGTAAAGTAATGCTCAAAATTCTCCAAGCCAGGATTCAGCAATACCTGAATTGTGAACTTCCTGATGTTCAAGCTGCTTTTAGAAAAGGCAGGGGAACCAGAGATCAAATTGCCAACATCCGTTGGATCATGGAAAAAGCAAGAGAGCTCCAGAAAAAACATCTATTTCTGCTTTATTGACTATGCCAAAGCCTTTGACTGTGTGGATCACAATAAACTGTGCAGAATTCTGAAAGAGATGGGAATACCAGACCACCTAACCTGCCTCTTGAGAAACCTGTATGCAGGTCAGGAAGCAACAGTTAGAACTGGACATGGAACAACAGATTGGTCCCAAATAGGGAAAGGAGTAAGTCAATGCTGTATATTGTCACTCTGCTTATTTAACTTATATGCAGAGTACATCATGAGAAGTGCTGGGCTGGAAGAAACACAAGCTGGAATCAAGATTGCCGGGAGAAATATCAATAACCTCAGATATGCAGATGACAACACCCGTATGGCAGAAATCGAAGAGGTGCTAAAAAGCCTCTTGATGAAAGTAAGAGAGGAGAGTGAAAAAGTTGGCTTAAAGGTCAACATTCAGAAAACAAAGATCATGGCATCCGGTCCCATCACTCCATGGGAAATAG
The DNA here is from genome assembly GCA_917880005.1 of Nanger dama. Taxonomy (NCBI): domain Eukaryota; kingdom Metazoa; phylum Chordata; class Mammalia; order Artiodactyla; family Bovidae; genus Nanger; species Nanger dama. Next base: position 58,103 of record CAKJTW010000386.1, on the reverse strand, counting down.
ATGGAGAAATAGTGGAAAGAGTGTCAGGCTTTCTTTTGGGGGCTCCAAAATCACTGTAGATGGTGATTGCAGCCATGAAATTAAAAAGATGTTACTCCTTAGAAGAAAAGTTATGACCAACCTAGATAGTATATTCAAAAGCAGAGACATTACTTTGCCAACAAAGGTCCATCTAGTCAAGGCTATGATTTTTCCAGTAGTCATGTATGGATGTGAGAGTTGGACTGTGAAGAAGGCTGAGCGCCGAAGAATTGATGCTTTTGAACTGTGGTGTTGGAGAAGACTCTTGAGGAGTCCCTTGGACTGCAAGGAGATCCAACCAGTCCATTCTGAAGGAGATCAACCCTTGGATATCTTTGGAAGGAATGATGCTAAAGCTGAAACTCCAGTACTTTGGCCACCTCATGCGAAGAGTTGACTCATTGGAAAAGACTCTGATGCTGGGAGGGATTGGAGGCAGGAGGAGAAGGGGACGACAGAGGATGAGATGGCTGGATGGCATCACGGAGTCGATGGACACGAGTCTGAGTGAACTCTCGGAGTTGGTGATGGACAGGGAGGCCTGACATGCTGCGATTCATGGGGTTGTGAAGAGTCGGACACTACTGAGCGAGTGAACTGAACTGAACTGAACTGAACTGAAAGTGCCTTTGAACTACTCAGATGAAAGGTCTTGTGTAAATAGCAAATATTGTTTGTGTTGTTGTTGGTCGCTTTATGTACATTTTGTCTGTTGGCCTCTGTCTTTCAAGACTGAGACCTGCATTGTATATTTGAATATGTTTCCTTTCAAAATAGAATGTAATTAAGACATTTAGTATCAGGAAATGATTTCATTTTCTACCAAAGAATAATTCCTTTTAAATAAATAACATATTCCTGAGAAAGTGAGTACTTCTTTTTGCATAATATTTCTGACTTGACTTGTTGATATCTCTGTAAAATTACCCAAGTAATTCTCAAGGTCAAATTCCTAGAGAGTAGGAATGAAACTGATTTAAAAGCTGACTTCTTACGGACCACGTAGGAGACTGCTGGGTTTTCACTGCAGTCAGGTTATTTATTTATTTGTTATTTTCTTCCCTTTATTTACAAATATTAGTTACAAACATACACTCACATACATATATACACCACATACAGATATGTGTCTCCCCCTTTAACATACTACCTAATGGATACTGTGTGATAATCATGGAAAACAACTTTCTGCATATTAGCATTTAATCAGGGAAATCTGAATAGAAGGCATGAAAGTCACTATAGTTTATATTGTGTGTTCTTGGGATGATGGTGGTCTCAATCAGGGACATTTGTGAATTTCTGTCATTTTGGTTTCCACAATTTGGGGGTTGCATCTGGTATCTAGTGGGTTCATGGCTACTGTTAATCATCCTAAAATATACAGGAAAGGCCCCTACCCTCAATAATTAATTATTGGTTCAAAATGTCAGTAGGGCCTTGCTTGAGAAACTTATAGATGACTCTTTTTTTTTCATTTTTATTTGTTTTAATTTTTTTAATACTTTATTCTACATTACAATACTGTATTTGTTTTGCCATACATTGACATGAATCAGCCACAGGTGTCCACGATCTCCCAATGCCGAAGCCCCTCCCACCTCCCACCCCACATCCTCTCTCTGAATCATACCGTGCACCAGCCCATGCATCCTGCATCCTGTATTGAACATAGACTGGCGCTTCGTTCTTACAAGATAGTATACATGTTTCAATGCCATTCTCCCAAATCATCCCACCCTCTCCCTCTCCCTCAGAGTCCAAAAGTCTGTTCTATACCTCTGTGTCTCTTTTGTTGTCTCACATATATAACAGAACTTTTAAGATTCATCTTCAACAATCAGAGTTCTCCTGGGTTTTGTGCATCCTGTTAATTCTTCATCCCCCTGGGTTTCTTTACAGTATGGCATCGTGGGAAAAACAGGAGCTGGGAAAAGTTCCCTCATTGCTGCCCTTTTAGATTGTTGGAACCTGAAGGTGGCATTTATATTGATGACATCTTGACAACCAGTATTGGACTGCACGATTTAAGGAAGAAAATGTCAGTTGCACTTCAGGTATACACAGCAGAACACTCTCACATGTTCTTTTCATAAGGCGTCTAAAGTTTAAGTGCTTTATATTTGATTAGTCTTTTCAAGGTAAGTGAACGAGTTGATCTTTTTTTCCCCAATAGAGCATATATTTGAAGTGAAAGTGAAGTCGCTTAGTCGTGTTCGACTCTTTGCGACTCCATGGACTGTTCCCCTACCAGGCTCCTCTGTCCATGGGATTTTCCAGGTAGGCAATAGTACTGGCATGGATTGCCATTTCCTTCTCCAGAGAGCATATATTTAGCAGCAGGTATTTTCAACAGACATTTTCATCGGATACCAGGTTTTTTGTTGTTGTTCAGTTATTAGTTTTGTGCATGTGATTTAATAACTTACTGAGATAGATTTCTGGACTCCAGACTTCCTCAGTTTCCACAGTGTTTCCACTGATAATCACATAATTCTGAGAACAGAAGGATATATGGATTTGCTTAGTGCTGGAGAGGTTCCTATAGAGTGTCTTACAGATGTAATTTTGCTGTGGAAAACGAGGACATCTTTTTAAAGTGTTTCATCTCCTTGGAGAACTTTCTGTGAAACTGTGGGGCTTTGAGAATCATAGGATATATAGATGCTTTGGGGAGACTTTGACAATTTATTCATTAATTAATCATTTTCACCAGGGAGGCAGTACAGAATAATAAGGAAGAGCAGAGGACTCAGACTTCTGTGTCTATGTGCCTTGGTTTTATCTGTCTTACAAGGCAGATAATGGTATCACCCCCCCTCAGTCTGTTGGGAGGACAAAAGAGGTCAGTGAGTATGAAGTGATTCATGTAGACCCATATGTGCCTGCTGTGACGGTGGAGTGGTGAGTTGGCCATCTCTTCCTGGGCTCTGATTCTGTTCTCTTTTCTTCTTCTTGGTAAAGTAGTAGAACTTTCAAGGAGAGTTTGGAGACTGGATTATATGCACAGGTAGACACTCATGTCTTTCCTTGTGGCTCATTCACTCAACATAATTCTGTGACATTTAGTGAGAAATTACTGTCTTCCAGGTGTATAGCCAAGGGCAGCCTAGATCCTGTGTCCTCATCTATCATCCTGCTCTCTGTTTTGACAGACTTGGTGATTTTAAAAAAATGAGTTTTTATTTATGTACTTAGTAATCATCTGCCCATCGAGGCAAGCTCAGAAAAATACCCCCTTGAGATGAGAAGCAGAGAGGAGGTGAGACAGAACGAGCCAGGCAAATGTGCTTCCTGGAATGTGGGTGCAATGTGTCCTGAAATGCCTGTTATCAGGAAGCCATGTATAACATGGCAGCCAAAGGAAGGCGAATGTGGCCTTGGGGACAGCTGTTGCTACCTGCCCATGACCTCAAAAATACCTGGAATTAATCTAAGTAGTTTTAAAATCAAGATATTCTTTTCAGACTGTAGTGAAATGCCACCTCACACCCTTTAAGATGTCTGCTATCAAAGAAAAAAAAAAAAAGAAAATGATAAGTATTATCAAGGATGTAGAGAAATTAGAATACTTGTTCATTGCTGATAGGAGTGTGAAATAGTGCAGCTACTATGGAAATCAACTCGATGGTTGCTCTGAAGAGTTGATGATGGAATTATCATATGACCTAGCAATTCTACGTAAGAGTATAAACCCAAAAGAATTGGAAGAATTCCAGTATCTCTTGAAGAGATACTGGAACATGCATGTTATAGCAGCATTATTCTCAACAGCAAAAGGTGGAGGCACCCAAGGGTCCATTGACAGATTAATCAAGAAATAAAATGTGATGCACATACATAGAGCAGAATATTAGCCTTTAATAAAGAAAAAAAATTCTGACACATGCTACAGCACAGATGACCTTGAAAAAAATTAAGCTAAGTGAAATCAGTCATTTACAAAGGACAAATACTGTATGATTCTACTAATAGGAGTTACCTAGAATAGCGAATTCATGGACACAGGATGTAGAATGGTGGGTGCCAGGAGTGGCCAGGAGAGGGGACTTGTTTAAAGGGCACAGAGTTTCAGTTCTTCAAGATGAAAGGAGATCTGCAGCTGGGTGGTGGTGATGGCTGTACAACAATGGGAATGTATTTAGCATCACTGGACTGTGCACTTAAAGTGGTTAATCTAGCAAATTTTATGTATATTTTATCACAATTGAAAAAGTTTTTCAAAGGTATCCCCTTTAAGAAAAATGTGAAAAACTTTTAGCACATTCAGTCCCCATATTTAAAGATTTCCTCTGGCTATTAGATTTATGACTTATGGTTACAGTAGAAAATAAATGAACTTAGTTTTATGTTTTGATGGTACTCATCTCTGAAATGGCCATGTGAGATTAGTTAGTAGAAATAAAGGGCATGTCTGTAAAGTCCTTTCATGTCCTTGAATGCAAAGCTTTAGAAACATCCCTGCATTATTTTTAATGCTTCTTAAAAGGAAAACCTTGTATGCTTGTGTACATAAAATAACTCTGTAAATACATAATGTTAAATGATTCTTGGCTCTGCCAATAATATTTGGAAAGCACATCTGAGCAAAGACTAAACATGCGTTGACATCAGCATGTTTTGGTTCTGTTCTGTTGGTTTCCATCCTTCCTTGGAGCATGTTCTAGGTACACACTACAGAGAGCATGCTTACAAAATAGTGCTAAGCTTTGTATCCATGTAGATTCCGCTTTATATGCCTTTATCTCCAAAATGCAGTGTTTGTTGATTAGAGAAAATCTGGAGAGAACTTTGCAATGTGTAAAGGTTCCCAGGAAGCCATTCGGGAGGCAGAGAGGGCTAGAATGGTTAAGAGTGTAGACCCAGAGTCAGTGTGACCCCCAGTTTATTCCTGCTCTGCCTCATCGACTGTGGGGTCTTGATGATGTCACTTGGCTGCCAGCTTCAACATCCTTGACTTTAAACCTGGTCTGGAAATCACTGACCCCCAGATCTGTGGTGAATGTAACTTGGTGAGATAATGTTTGTGCCCATGTCTCATTCTTAGGAATGCTCAGTCATCAGGAGCTGTTATTATTCTTAAGAATCAGGGCACTGGCCTTTAGGGTATTATTTCTACTTAAGTAAAAACAGTAACACCTTCTGAAGTGACTTTACTCTTTACTTTCTGTTTATGTGTTCATGGTCTTTGGTGATTTTCTTTATATTTATCTTTTAATAATAAAAACTAAATTGTTACATAAATATGAATAGTAAAGCAAAGAAACAGAAAAACAAACAAACAAAAAAACACAATAGGAATTTTGAGGAAAGGCACCACAGAGAAATGTATCTAACATTTTCCACCAAGAGCAAGAAATCAGACTAAAGCATTTTTATATTTTGATTTCTGTCTTTCCTCCCATCGGCTTCTTTCCTGACCATCACCTTATAGACACTCTTACTTTCCAATGCCCACCAAGAACTCCAGCCTTTTTCTCAGCCCCTCCCCACACTCTTGACTACTTTCTTTCTCTCTTTGAGGACAGGGCCTGTATCTCTCATTTCTGTTCCTCTAGTGCTTGTTACAGTCTCTGACAAGTTACACAAGTATTAATAATAATTCCTAACATTTATGGAATTGTTAACATATTTTAGTTTCTATCCTACCATTTCGGCTTAATCCTCACAATTTGTTGCTATCCTTATCTGACAGATTTAAAAACTGAGTCACTGGGAGCTTATCCTACTTTTCAAGTAAGGGGCAGAGCCAGGATTCAAATTTTATGTGTGTCTATTTCTTTAAAATTGGAGTATAGTTGATTCAGTGTTTCAGTTGTGTAGCGAAGAGTTTTAGTTTTATCTCCAAAGACTCCCATCGCAGCAGAGTAAAATCAAAGTACTAGTCATATGACAGAGACTTACGCTCTCCAGTCTCCACCTGTCCACTTCTCAGTCGTGTCTGTCTCTTCGTGACCCCATGGACTGCAGGACGCCAGGATTCCCTGTCCATCACCAACTCCTGGAGCTTGCTTAAACTCATGTCCATCGAGTTGGTGATGCCATCCAATCATCCCTTTCTCCTCCTGCCTTCAGTCTTTCCCAGAATCAGGGTCTTTTCCAATGAGTGAGCTCTTCACATCAGGTAGCCAAAGTATTGAAGCTTCAGCTTCAGTATCTGTCCTTCAGTGAATATTCAGGGGTTGATTTCCTTTAGGATTGACTGGTTAGATCTCCTTCCAGTCCAAAAACTCTCAAGAATCTTCTGCAGCACCACAGTTCAAAAGCATCCATTCTTCAACTGTTGTACTCATCAGATATTTTCCCCATTTTCCTACTATCCCACTTGAAAGGACTCCTCAAACCATAGCAAGAGTAAGTAAGTATAGAGCAAAGCCAGAAGATATTACTCCTATTGCCCTGTCCTTCATTTGGACAAAATGAGTTTAGAAATGGGTTTATGCACTTGTATGTCATGGGCTGATATGTGTCAGGAGAAGATACTCAAAATGTTATCCCTCCCCAACCAAGAGCCCTTTGTCTTTACAGCGTCTTGCTAGCTGCAGAGGTAGAGAAAGTCTGTTAGTTTGGTTGCTTGAATTTACTTGTCCAGGTGCACAAACTTACATTTGTCTTCCCCCCTCAAATGAGTAGGAAGCAATGATGCTTGTGTCTCAACACCCCAATGTAGGGAACTTAGGAAGCTGAGAGGCAGACTTCAGAGGGAGAGCCCAGTGCTGTTTCTTTGAGTTGCTCCTCTTTGCTGAGCCAGGCCCACACCATGTTCCCTGGATCCTTGGTCCCTGTGATACCGGGAAGCAGCAGGAGCATCCATGGTGGTCTCTCTTCCTCCCAGGCTCATCCCCATCACTGCTGACCCCCCATGAACAGGTCAGAACTGGAGGAGATGTGATAGTAACAAGGACCTGGGTAGGAGCAGAGACAAGCGAGTGGGGACATAGACCATCAGTCATGGGGGAACATTCAAAGATGAATACTGTGTTTTTAAGAAGGTACTCCTCAACTTCTGTTCAAAATTTTAGGAATAATCTAAAATGAAAGTTCTTCTTAAATAATTTCCTTAAACACAACAGGTAGCTGAAGTATGTGTGTTCTTTGTGCTCAGGATCTGAAGTAGTTAAATACATCCCCCAGAAAGAACACCGATTGAGATTATATGCAGGGGGTAGCCTGCTTACTTGAAAGGACTTGGAAAATGGAGGGAAGATGGAGAAAGGAAGGAGGAAGAACACTGGGGACCAGCCTCCCCTCGCCTGGCTACATTGCTTATGTGAACCTCATGCAGACAGCTGAAGGATGAGAAATCACCAGTATGTGGGAATCTTAAGGTTGATAATTACAAACAGTAGCAAGTTTTTATAAAAATCTGAAGTAGAATGATGGTTATTCCGCTTACCATTGTTTAGGTGGTTGTTTAGTCCTTAATCCTAAATTCAAGTTTTAAGGAAAGCTTAAATTTGGTCTCGAGATTTTTAGTTCAGTTCAGTACTCATTCTGAAATGTTGTATGACTAGTGATCTTCAGTGCTTTGGAAGCATATTCTCCCTTTATAATGTCTTTTTAATTGTGGAGTGTGCTCAGGGGTATGTCTTTTTTGGTGGCATACCTTGAGTTTTCTGTGTTCATTTCTCTCTCACCAGACTTAAAACTGAGACTATATTGATGGAAGGTTTGGAAAGCTCCCTGAGTATCACTCTTCCTCATGATTATGGAAAAGAAATGTCTGTCTTCTTCATATCTTCTCTTAGGCTTTTGTGAAGTGAGGAGGAAAGTCCAGCCCCAAGGCCAGGCAGGATTTAGACATGGGGATTCTGAGCAGTTCTGAGCACTTGTGGAAGAGTCAGGCCTCTTGTTCCCACACGTGTGCCTCCCCTTGTCCTGCCCCCTCCACTGAAATGAGCCTGTAGGGCTCTTCTCTTCTGTCCATATTCTTATGGCCTGGCACTGAGCCTTCCAGAGGAAAATATAAATGGCCTACATGAGCTTATGTACAGGATTCTCTCTTGAGGCCAAGAGGGAGACATATATTCCAGAGTAATTTACTTGTGGCTCCTCCTGAAGCAGATGAATAGGAAGAACTATTTAAATTAAAGTATCATGACACGGGTCACAGTGGGTTTCAGGTCCTCCTGGCCTTGCAGTTAGTAACGAATTTGAGGCAGGTCATCCTGACACACATGTGAGAGAACGTGGGGGCCAGCTGATGCCAAAATCAGAGGTGATCTCTCCATGGACAGAGGGTGCTACAGACCCAGGAGCTGACGTTCCCCTTGCACATGTGGAATGTTCATTCCACACATGTGGAGAGATTCCAGATCCTAGAAGACAGTCTGACCAATGGAGAAAATAGCCTAGTTTAGTCTTCAGTGCTAATGTGTAAATATTTAATGGTTTGCTTTGAGGCACAAACCTCTACTAATCATGCTGTTGGTGTTTCCCAGTCACACCAGGCTTGACAGTTAATTTATGTAGATCTTGATGTTAAGTTTCTCCTGTAATTAGTTCCTCAGTTTGTGTGAGTGTTTAAACAGATATTTATTGCCAGGGTGGTATTTTTTTAAAAAAATCAAATCTTCCTTTGTCTTCAGTTTTTCCTTAAGGTGAAAAAAACTTCTTTAGCACTTTCTTTTGTTAGTTTTCAATAGTTCCAGAAATATTTTATAGCACACTTTGTACAATGAAAGTTATTTTAGAGTTACTGTTTTGTAAACATACATTTGCAACTTTATTATTAATAATTAATGAATTTAGATGTTTTTCTATTTTAATTTTGACAGTCTGTACACATTAGAATAAAATAAAAAAGAGGTAAAGGTAATAACACTCACTGTTTTGGCATATTTAGGAACCTGTTTTATTCACTGGAACAATGAAGGAAAATCTGGATCCCTTTAACAAGCATACGGATAACGAACTGTGGAATGTCTTAGAAGAGGTAATTTATTAATAGTAACTGTAATTAACTTGTTAGCATCAGTATATGTGTGTTTACATTGAGAGCTTTGCAGATAATTAAGGGGGTAGTGTATTCTGAAAGAGATGGGAATACCAGACCACCTAACCTGCCTCTTGAGAAATCTGTATGCAGGTCAGGAAGCAACAGAACTGGACATGGAACAACAGACTGGTTTCAAAGAGGAAAAGGAGTGCATTAAGGTTGTATATTGTCACCCTGCTTATTTAACTTCTATGCAGAGTACATCATGAGAAATGCTGGACTGGAAGAAACACAAGCTGGAATCAAGATTGTCAGGAGAAATATCAATAACCTCAGATATGCAGATGACACCACCCTTATAGCAGAAAGTGAAGAGGAGCTAAAAGCCTCTTGTTGAAAGTGAGAGAGGAGAGTGAAAAAGTTGGCTTAAAGCTAAACATTCAGAAAATGAAGTTCATGGCATCCAGTCCCATCACTTCATGGGAAATAGATGGGGGAAACAGCGGACACATTGTCAGACTTTATTTTTTGGGGCTCCAAACTCACTGCAGATGGTGACTGCAGCCATGAAATTAGAAGACGCTTACTCCTTGGAAGAGAAAGTTATGACCAACCTAGGTAGTATATTCAAAAGCAGAAACATTACTTTGCTGACTAAGGTCTGTCTAGTCAAGGCTATGGTTTTTCCTGTGGTCATGTATGGATGTGAGAGTTGGACTGTGAAGAAGGCTGAGCGCCGAAGAATTGATGCTTTTGAACTGTGGTGTTGGAGGAGACTCTTGAGAGTCCCTTGGACTGCAAGGAGATCCAACCAGCCCGTTCTGAAGATCAACCCTGGGATTTCTTTGGAAGGAATGATGATGAAGCTGGAAACTCCGGTACTTTGGGCACCTCATGAGGAAGAGTTGACTCATTGGAAAAGACTCTGATGCTGGGAGGGATTGGGGGCAGGAGGAGAAGGGGACGACAGTGGATGAGATGGCTGGATGGCATCACGGACTCGATGGACGTGAGTCTGAGTGAACTCCAAGAGATGGTGATGAACATGGAGGCCTGGTGTGCTGCGATTCATGGGGTCACAAAGAGTCGGACAAAACTGAGCAACTGAACTGAACTGAACTGATCAGTTTCACTGAGTTCGGTAACCTGCTAAGAAAACACTGAAGACATGTGAAAGTGAAAGTGAAGTCGTGTCCCACTCTTTGTGACCCGTGGACTGTAGCCCACCAAGCTCCTCCGTTCATGGGATTCTACAGGCAAGAATACTTGAGTGGGTTGCCATTTCCTTCTCCAGGGGATCTTCCCAACCCAGGAATTGAACCCAGGTCTCCCACACTGCAGGCAGACGCTATGGGTATGCTTAAAAATGTGTGTATTGATGATGATGAAAAGCAACAATATAATGTGACATGTTTGCATTTTAGCTTATTTTCTAGAACCCTGAAGAAATAGACACATTATCTTGTCCTTAGCAGAGTATTCAATTAGAGGTTAAAACTGGGATCCAAATTCTACTAGTACCTAGTGAATTAATTACTCCATTACCCTCCAATATTCATTTGATTCCTCTGGTCTTAGGAAACATCTCGTGAGTGGAGACAATAGTAGTTTTCCTTATTAACTAAAAGATATAAACAAGATCATACTAGTAAAATGTAGAAGTTTCACTAGGAAAAGTGTTTACAAAGGTAAATTTTATAGTCAGAATTAAATGATTATTTTTTGGCAATTATGTCATTTAATGCTGCAGCATTAATGCAGATAACAGAACCCTGGAACATCTGCTCAGCTTTATATGGATAGGTTCATTTCAAAAGAATTTTCTGTTATTTATGTCATGTCCCTTTCTCGCTTCTTTGAGCTTCCTCACCCTTGCATGAAAAACAAACAAACAAAAAATTGACTATTAAGTTGCTGTTATTTTCTTTTTATTTTTTTATTTTTTAACTGTTTTTGTATTTGCACTCCTTTACAGATCAGTTCTACTGATGGCAGAAACCCTAGACTTCTTTTTTTTTAATTTATTTTAATTGAAGGCTAATTACTTTACAATATTGTAGTGATTCTGCCATACATAGTCTTTGCTTTTAAAAAGTAAGAATGAGCATTCCTATAAATTAATGATGAAAGATCAGAAAGAGAAATTGAGAAAACAATCCCATTTACCATTGCAACAAAAATAATAAAACACCTAAGAATAAACGTACCTAAGGAACCAAAATAACTGTATTCATAAAACTACAAGATACTGACAAAAGAAATCAAGATGATGCAAACCAGATGGAGGGATATACCATGTTCTTGGATTGGAAGAAACAATATTGTGAAAATGACTATACTACCCAAAGAATCTACAGATTCAATACAATCTCTGACAAATTACCAATGGCGTTTTGCATAGAATTAGAGCCAAAAATCTTCAAGTTTAATGGAAACACAAAGACCCCAAGTAACCAAAGCAGTCTTAAGAAAGAAAAACGAAGCTGAAGAAACTAGCTTCCCTGACTTCAGAATATATTATTGAGTTGGCAAAAAATTTGTTACATAAGATTTTATGAAAAAAAAAATGAACTTTTTCCCCACTTCAGTACAGAGCTAGAGTAATCAGGTTGGCATGGCACTGGCACAAAAACAGAAATACAGATCAATGGAGCAGTGGAAAAGCCCTTGATGCTGGAAAAGATGGAAGACAGGTTAGGAAGGGTACAAAAGCGGACAAGATGATTGGATGGCATAACTGAACTATGGAATGAGGTTCGTGACATTGTATGGGAGACAAGGATCAAGAACATTCCCATGGAAAAGAAATGCAAAAAAGCAAAATGGCTGCCTGGGGAGGCCTTACAAATAGGTGTGAAAAGAAGAGAGGCAAAAAGCAAAGGAGAAAAGGAAAGATATAAGCATCTGAATGCAGAGTTCCAAAGAATAGCAAGAAGAGATAAGAAAGCCTTCTTCAATGATCAATGCAAGGAAATAGAGGAAAACAACAGAATGGGAAAGACTAGAGATATCTTCAAGAAAATTAGAGATACCAAGGCAACATTTCATGCAAAGATGGGATCAATAAAGGACAGAAATGGTACGGACCTAAGAGAAGCAGAAGATATTAAGAAGAAATGGCAAGAATACACGGAAAAACTGTACAAAAGATCTTCATGACCCAGATAATCATGATGATGTGAACACTCATCTAGAGCCAGACATCTTGGAATGTGAAGTCAAGGGGGCCTTAGAAAGCATCACGATGAGCAAAGCTAGTAGAGGTGATGGAATTCCAGTGGAGCTGTTTCAAATCCTGAAAGATGATGCTGTGAAAGTGCTGCACTCAATATGCCAGCAAATTTGGAAAACTCAGCAGTGGCCACAGGACTGGGAAAGGCCAGTTTTCATTCCAATTCCAAAGAAAGGCAATGCCAAAGAATGCTCAAACTACCACACAGTTGCACTCATCTCACACGCTAGTAAAGTAATGCTCAAAATTCTCCAAGCCAGGCTTCAGCAATATGTGAACCGTGAACTCCTGATGTTCATTCAAGCTGGTTTTAGAAAAGGCGGAGGAACCAGAGATCAAATTGCTAGCATCTGCTGGATCATGAAAAAGCAAGAGAATTACAGAAAAACATCTATTTCTGCTTTATTGACTATACCAAAGCCTTCGACTGTGTGGATCACAATAAACTGTGCAGAATTCTGAAAGAGATGGGAATACCAGACCACCTAACCTGCCTCTTGAGAAATCTGTATGCAGGTCAGGAAGCAACAGTTAGAACTGGACATGGAACAACAGACTGGTTCCAAATAAGAAAAGGAGTACGTCAAAGCTGTGTATTGTCACCCCTGCTTATTTAGCTTATATGCAGAGTACATCATGAGAAACGCTGGACTGGAAGAAACACAAGCTGGAATCAAGACTGTCAGGAGAAATATCAATAACCTCAGATATGCAGATGACAACACCCTTATGGCAGAAAGTGAAGAGGAGCTAAAGGGCCTCTTGATGAAGGTGAAAGAGGAGAGTGAAAAAGTTGGCTTAAAGCTCAACATTCAGAAAATGAAGTTCATGGCATCCAGGCCTATCACTCCATGGGAAATAGATGGGGAATCAGTGGAAACAGTGTCAGACTTTATTTTGGGAGGCTCCAAAATCACTGCAGTTGGTGACTGCAGCCATGAAATTAGAAGACACTTATTCCTTGGAAGAAAAGTTATGACCAACGTAGATAGTATATTTAAAAGCAGAGACATTACTTTGCCGACTAAGGTCCGTCTAGTCAAGGCTATGGTTTTCCTGTGGTCATGTATGGATGTGAGAGTTGGACTATGAAGAAAGCTGAGAGCCAAAGAATTGATGCTTTTGAACTGTGGTGTTGGAGAAGACTCTTGAGAATCCCTTGGACTGCAAGGAGATCCAACCAGTCCATTCTGAAGGAGATCAACCCTGAAATTTCTTTGGAAGGAATGATGCTAAAGCTGAAACTCTAGTACTTTGGCACCTCATACGAAGAGTTGACTCATTGGAAAAGACTCTGATGCTGGGAGGGATTGGGGGCAGGAGGAGAAGGGGATGACCGAGGATGAGATGGCTGGATGGCATCACGGACTCGATGGACGGGAGTCTGAGTGAACTCTGAGAGATGGTGATGAACAGGGAGGCCTTGGGTGCTGTGATTCATGGGGTCGCAAAAGAGTTGGACACGACTGAGTGACTGAACTGAACTAAACATAATGGAAATGGGTTTGAGCAAACTCCAAGCAATAGTGAAGGGCAAGGGACCCTAGTGTGCTGCTGTCCATGGGGTTGCAAAGTGTTGGACACGACTCAGCAACTGAACAACAGCAACCTATATCCGTATGCTGGGGAAATAAGATGTTGTGTTTTATCTTTCATGCATTTTCATTCACTACAATGCATTTATGACACTGAAGAAAATGCACTTGATTGGTCCACTGTTTATAGGGTTAAACTTGGGAAAGAACCATCATCAGAATGGGCTCCAGGATTACTAATCTATACGGAGCTGCTTGCCATTGTTTGAAACTTGCATATATTAAATTTTAGAAAATAGTAAAGGGCCAATAAGACTATATCTTCAGAGAACCAGATTTTCTGAAAATTTTTGGAAAGTTTTTCTCTAGTGTATGAAATCCTATGCAAAATGTACTTTGGAAAACTTGCCTCAACCATAAAGATCCTTTTAACGTTTCTGTTTAAATCACATTGGGAGAAATAGCTTCACTTTTGAGAGACTTCCTTAACTAACCCCTAGGTGGGGTTTCTGGTGGATGTCTTGTGATGGGAATGGGCGACAGTGAGATCTTCCTGTCCTGACTTGACTCCACCATCTTTCTAAGTGAACATTCACTGGAAGGAGCTCTCCCCATCATCTGGCTGTACATGTAATATACGTAAGAAATCCTGAGGATGTCAAAGCTCTAGTGTCTGAGGCTTGTCTACTTCAGTAGCAGTTTGTTTAGAAAAATGTCATTCTTTCTGTATCCACAGGTACAACTTAAAGAATTTATCGAAGGTCTTCCTGCTAAAATGAATACTGAATTAGCAGAATCTGGACTGAACTTGAGTGTTGGTCAGAAACAACTGGTGTGCCTTTGCCAGGACTCTTCTCAGGAAGAATCAGATATTGATTATGGACAAGGCCACGTCATACGTGGATCCAAGGTGTGGAGCTGAGCCCCAGGAAATCTTGAATCTGACTTGTAAATGTGGTAAATGGAAAACATTTAGTGAATCTTTGAAATGTTTCTAAGTGCTTGCTTGGCCTCATGGATATCTGTTGATAATATCAATTCCAGAAAACAAAGCATAAAACCAAGACATGTTATATGCTGTCATTGTTGTTATGAGGCATCATAAGAGAGCCGAATTCCTAAATCCAGCTCCTGATAATTTCAAGCAATTTGGAGGGAAGACTAATTTTCTATCATTTTAAGAAAAATAGTAAATTTCTAAGTAGACTTTTATACTTAGTTTTTAGGAACAAGACTATATGTTAAAGTACTGATTTTTAAAGACATTGTAAAAATGTCATAGGATATTTTTAAGTCTTAAGTCTGCTTTGCCTGTCTTTACTGAACTAAATCAACTTCTCTGTTTCTAGAAATGATGAGTTAATACAAAAAATAATTCGTGAGAGATTTGCCCAGTCCACTGCGCTGACCATTTCACACAGGTTGAGCACCGTTATTGACTCTGATTGGATAATGGTAAGACCCTCTCCCATTTTCACTGTTTCCATTTATGTTCAATTTTCAATGTATCCTTCCTTGCAAAATTTGAGAGCAACTTCCATTAATGTTTCTCTTAGTTTCTTCTCTCATTCCTGAAAATTACTCAAGTACTTAACTATACTTTTAGAATGTACTCATTAAATAATATATCCAATAATCTTTATTTTCATATTAAAAGTTTGAATTGTCATTTCTTTATGATGGCCAACTATTAAAATATTCCAAACCCAAGTTATAGCTCCGTATTTTAGTGGGGTAGAACACAGTCATTTTCTCTGTGTTATAGCTGTTTCAGCATTTTTGGATTCCTTATCAAAATAATAGCTCGAATTTAGACTGCCAGGAGGTTGACGGCTAAAGTTGTAGAATTTCTCAGGAGTCCATGAGAAGAAACGGCCTAATGAGAAAAGCAGTATTTTTTAACTGAAAGGATTTAATATAAGAGATGTATTACATAGGGATTAGAGGGCTAGAAAAGTGAAACACTGGGGTCATGATTTTAGAAAGCAGCTGCAATATCCTAAGACAGATCTCCAGACCTGAGAACTCGGAAGAGAGGCCCTAAAGAACTGACGCTCGGACCTCTGAGGAGAGGTCACTGCCCGGTTGCTGGTCATGTTTGTGAGGGGGCAGGAGGGGCTGGTTCTCCAGGTGCTGATGGCCGGGAGCTGGAGTCGGGTCCCAGTGCTGAGGTGCCGCTAGTAGCAGAATCAGGCAGAGCATTAGCTGTTTCCCACCTTCAGTCTCCCTCTAGTGCCCCTATTGGCAGGACCTAACAAAGTGAAAGTGAAGTCAGTCGTGTCCGACTCTTTGCGACCCCATGGACTGTAGCCTATGAGGCTCTTCCGTCCATGGAATTTTCCAGGAAGAGTGAAGGAGTGGATTGCCATTTCCTTCTCCAGGGGATCTTCCCGACCCAGGAATCGAACCCGAGTCTCCCGCAATGCAGGCAGACGCTTACCATCTGAGCCACCAACCTGGCAAAAGAGTCTCTGAACTATTGCAGTGATTTGCAGAGACCCAGCTTCTGCATCACAGATGAGAGTTTGGAAAGAAAGGCAAATCAGAGATGAGAGACTAAATAAACAACCAGCGAGTCTCTTAACAATAACTCTGTTCTGTACACACGGCAGGCTCAGGCTTTGGTCTCTGGATATCTATCTAGGATCTTCCTTTCCAGATTTGGTTGGCTCTTTCTTCCTTAGGAATTTAATGTTTCCTTCCTTAGCTTTATTTCCTTCCTCCATCTATTTCTTTTCTCTTTTTCATTTTATCATTTTCCTTGTCCTTTCCCTCTGTTGCTTGGTCAGTTTCAATAAATGAGAAATGGGATGTGGCTTTATAATATAAGGAAAGCATTCCTCAAAGGAAAAACTTTGGCAGCAAATAATCTCAGGGAATGCAAGATACTTTAAGGTATGTTGATGTTCCATACAAAACAGGTAATAATCACTAATGAGTGGTCAGTAATACCCACAGTTCCTTATATCTAAGGATAATAGTACCATCTCTTTTGACTTCTTGGGCAGCTTCTGCAATATCACCTCCTGTCCTTACTTCACATGCATTGTCAGATGGGATCATCAGGGGGCACTGAGTAGATACCAGGCTGTCAGGACTGAGGCAGTGCCTGTAGCCTCACTCCTCCAAGCTGGACATGCCTCCTCTGGGAAGGCAGACAGGAGAGGGGCATCCCTAACCAAAAGGATGCTCTCAGGCTCCAAGCAGTGTGTATGGCTACCTGGACTAGACATCACGGTAGGAAGCAGGCTCTACCTGCAGACTTTCATGAGAGATGGGGTGGCATTCAAGATTGCCCAACAGTGACTCTTAATGTCTAGAAATGTTTTGTGTCAAGCATCCTTAGTCCTTCATTTTGTGTTCTTGAATGCTAATTGGAAAAGTAGCCTTTTATTTCCTAGTTTTTACCTGTCACTTTCTTGTTCTTACCTCTCAACATTGTATTTCAAAGACTGTCCCCCAACACACCATTTTCCCATAACAAATAAATGATGCTATGAAATTTACCTAGTTCAGGTTCTTTGTCAGGCTTTAGGCATAGCAGCAGAAGATGGCTTGATCTCCAGCTCACTTAAGGGTCTGTTCAATTAAATTCTTTGTTCCTGAATGTACCCTGAAGATTTATTTTTGGGTTTTGGTATTACAGCATTAATGACATTCATGGTAGCAGATTCTTTCTATCATCTAATTCTTAGAAGTGCTTTCAGCTTGAAATGTGTGGTTGGTTAGGGAAACTGAAGGACAGAATTAGGAGGACATGTCGCCTGGTCAGTCCTAAAGTGTTATCACTCAGCACCTGATCTGCAGATGGGATCAGCTTTCTTGATATTATCAAAATACATTAATTTTTTTAAATGCTTTACTTACTGGTTTGTTGTTCAGTCACTCCGTCATGCCCAACTCTTTGCAACCCCATGGGCTGCAGCATGCCGGCCTTCACTGTCTTTCGCTGTCTCCCAGAGCTCACTCAAACTCATGTTCGTTGAGTCGGTGATGCCATCCAACCATCTCACCTTCTGTCGTCCCCTTCTCCTCCTTTCAATTTTCCCATCATCAGGGTCTTTTCCAGTGAGTTGGCTCTTTGCATCAAGTGGCCAAAGAATTAGGGCCTCAGCTGCAGCATCAGTCCTTGCAGTGAATAGTCAGGGTTGACTTCCTTTGGGATTGACTGGTTTGATCTCTTGCAGTCCAGGGAACTCTTAAGAGTCTTCTCCAGCACCACAGTTCAAAAGCATCAATTCTTAGACCAGCACCCAGCCTTCTTTATGGTCCAACTCTCACATCCATACATGACTTCTGGAAAAACCATAGCTTTGACTATATGGGCCTTTGTCAGCAAAGCAATGTCTACTTTGTAATGCACTGTATAGGTTTGGCATAACTTTTCTTCCAAGGAGCGAGTGCCTTTTACTTACCAATATCTCCTGGTAAGGAGGTTATAAATTTCCTATAACCTCACATTTTTTTCTCTCTTGGTCAATGTCTATGAACAAATATTTAAAGTAGTTTCATGAGACAACAAAAGAGACACAGAGTTATAGAACGGACTTTTGGCCTCTGAGGGAGAGGAAGAGGGTGAGATGATTTGGGAGAATGGCAGTGAAACATGTATACTATCTTGTAAGAAATGAAGCACCAGTCTATGTTCAGTACAGGATACAGGATGCTTGGGGCTGGTGCACGGGATGATCCAGAGAGATGAATGGGGTGGGAGGTGGGAGGGGCTTCGGCACTGGGAGATTGTGTACACCTGTGGCCGATTCATGTCAATGTATGGCAAAACCAATACAGCATTGTAACATAGAATAAAGTAAAAATAAAATTAAAAAAATAAATAAAGTAGTTTCATGAAGCAGCTCACTGCCCGTCCCTCCCCAACTTTCTAGTTTTGTCTCACTCTGTTCTCCCTCCTTCCTTTACAACTAAAACCACACTGATGGTCTTTCAGTTCTCCAGATTCAATGCCCACTCTCTCACAATGTGCCCTCTCTAGACTGTTGGCTCGGGCTAAGGTGCCTGCAGTGGAAATGGTGAGATGGTGAGACCTGGGGTAGATAAGGAAGTGGGGCCAAGTGGACTGTGTGATGGATTGAACATGGGCTCTGAGGGCAGAGAGAGAGATTAACGCTGGTTTTTGGGTGCAGAGACTGAGCAACTGGGTGAATGGGGAAGATGGAGGGAGAAAGGAAAGGCAAGGGTTCTGTTTGGAGCCTGTCACCTTTGTGATCAATGACCTTGTTTCCAGGAAAGGATCTTACCCTTCACTGCGGAGCTGCTCTTTCCATTCGGGTGTTGGGGAAACCTTCAGTTTAAGGTTCCCTGGTTGAGGTCATCAGTGATGTCATGGGGAGGTCCCACCAGCAGGTGTAACCTTGGCCCTGTGTTTACATCTCAGTCTGAGCTGGTTGTGGTTGCTTATTCCACTGTAATAATAACAGGATTAGACCTCAGGACACAAGAGGCAGGCATCCCCCAGCTTCAGGGTTGGGGATTGTCCTCTGTGCTCCATTCACCCCAGGTGTAAAGCTTATATGTTATCCAGAGCTTCTAATTACCAGTTGGCTTTGAATGTAGCAAAAAAATCACAGATAATGTTCTCTCTCAAACCTTCAATTTTTGAGGCAATTTTATTTTTATTTCTTGCTTTGGAACTATAGACAAACCTTATTTTTATTGTGCTTCCCAGATACTGCAGTTTTTACAAATTGAGAGCTGGTCATAAACCTGCATCGAGCAAGTCTATAGGCACCATTTTTCCATCAGTATCTGCTTATTCCATGTCTCTGTGTCACCTTTTGGCAATTCTCACAATATACCAAACATTTTTACTATTATTGTAGTTGCTCTGGTGATCTGTTTCATCAGTGATCTTTGATATTACTATTGTGACTTACTGAAGTCTCTGATGATGGTTAATATTTTTTAGCAATGCCTTATTTTTAAGTTAAGGTCTATACGTTATTTTTTTTTTTCAGACATAATGCTATTGCACACATGCTTGGGTATAGTATAGTGTAAACATAACTTCTATATGCCTCAGAAAATCAGGAAAATTCACGTGACTCACTTTACTGCAACATTCATTGCATTCTGGTGTTCTGAAACTGAACCCGCAATAGCTCTTAGGGATGCCTATACCAGTTCCTTTCTGGAAAGCAAGTGATTGTTCTGAAAGCTTTAAGGACATAAAGGCAAGTCAATCTGCTGCAAAACTTGATGCTTCACAGGGGAGGGCTGCCAGCCTGGGGGAGGGGCTGGGGAAGTGACAGAGGCTGACGAAGGGCATAACCAACAGTGCTGTCACCATAAAGACCTGTCACTGCAAGTGTTAAGCTGTAATAATTACGTACTGTTGCACTGATGAATACTTCGGCACAAAAATAGATGGATATTTTCTTTTATTCCATTTTTTAAAATGAAGAGCCTAATTCATAAAAATATTTTTTGTTACAAAAAGGCAATAAATGTGCAAGGTAAAAATAGGAAAATTTTTTAAAATCTCATAAAGGAAGATTACAAAATATACACCACCAAAAAGTAACAGTTGTATAGTGCTGTAATATTATTTGGATAAAATTAAAACTATTAATAGTTTGATAATTAATCTTATGCAAAACAGAGCGTTTCATCAGCAGAATTTTTATAGCAACAATATATTCTTAAAATCCCCCATGTCATTAATTAATTTTCTATAGCACTGTTTTAATAGTGGCCTAAAATTTCATCTTAGAGATCAAGTATAATTAATCTGAAACTTTGACATAATATGGGCTTCCCTGGTGGTTCAGACTGTTAAGAATCTGCCTGCAATGCAGGAGACTCAGGTTTGGTCCATGGATCAGAAAGATCCCCTGCAGAAGGAAAGGGCTACCCACTCCAGTATTCTTGCCTGGAGAATCCCATGGACAGAGGAACCTAGCAGGCTACAGTCCATGGGATCACAAAGAGTCGAACATAACTAAGCAACTAAGACTTTCACTTTAGAGATTATATATTTTTCAAATTTTCACTTTTATTTAAAACTCTTGAAATGATTAGATTTTGCTTAGTGTAAGTGAACAAGAGAAAAGGCTTGTTGGGAAACAACTGTGACCCAGTTAATAGCTTTGTGTATGTGTTGGCTCTCTGAAGGGATATATCCAGTTTTGGTTCATTAAACCATCAGAATTTTATTTTCCAAAGAAATTATCTTAAGTATCTTAAAGATGTCATAACAGCATCTAAGTTATGATTAAGCGTAAAAGTCATAACAGCAACTAAGTTAATCTTCCTCATTTGCTCCAAACTAGTGGAGCAAGACAGACAAATTAGAAATCCTTTTTCTCCTAAGACTCACTACTATCTCTACATTAGAGGGTTCTTCCTACAGATTTTAGGATTAGCTGGGAGCTTGTGACCTGCTTTCTCTGCAGCCAGTAGCACAGCTGTTCCTCCAATTCCTGCACACTGCAGGCGTCATCTCACCTGAATTCTCCCTGAACCACGAACAAAGAAGCAGGTGACAGTCTGCACTTGCATTAACAGTATTGTCAGTGGGCAGCATTTTCACTGTCTTTAATTCAGAGCGGAGGTGATGGAATTTCAATAGAACTGTTTCAAATCCTGAAAGAGGATG
Organism: Nanger dama; assembly: GCA_917880005.1. Taxonomy (NCBI): domain Eukaryota; kingdom Metazoa; phylum Chordata; class Mammalia; order Artiodactyla; family Bovidae; genus Nanger; species Nanger dama. The sequence goes on along the minus strand of CAKJTW010000386.1, from coordinate 36,762 downwards.
CTGTGAAAGTGCTGCACTCAATATGCTAGCAAATTTGGAAAACTCAGCAGTGGCCAGAGGACTGGAAAAGGTCAGTCTTCATTCCAATTCCAAAGAAAGGCAATGCCAAAGAATGCTCAAACTACTGCACAATTGCTCTCATCTCACATGCTAGTAAAGTAATGCTCAAAATTCTTCTAAGCCAGGCTTCAGCAATACGTGAACCATGAACTCCTGATGTTCAAGCTGGTTTTAGAAAAGACAGAGGAACCAGAGATCAAATTGCCATCATCTGTTGGATCATTGAAAAAGCAAGAGAGTTCCAGGAAAACATCTATTTCTGCTTTATTGACTATGCCAAAGCCATTGACTGTGTGGATCACAATAAACTTTGGAAAATTCTGAAAGAGATGGAAATACCAGACCACCTAAACTGCCTTTTGAGAAATCTGTATGCAGGTCAGGGAAGCAACAGTTAGAACTGGACCGACTAAGGTCCGTCTAGTGAAGGCTATGGTGTTTCCTGTGGTCGTGAATGGATGTGAGAGTTGGACTGTGAAGAAGGCTGAGCACTGAAGAATTGATGCTTTTGAACTGTGGTGTTGGAGAAGACTCTTGAGAGTCCCTTGGACTGCAAGGAGATCCAACCAGTCCATTCTGAAGGAGATCAGCCCTGGGATTTCTTTGGAAGGAATGATGCTGAAGCTGAAGCTCCAGTACTTTGGCCACCTCATGCGAAGAGTTGACTCATTGGAAAAGACTCTGATGCTGGGAAGGATTGGGGGCAGGAGGAGAAGGGGGATGACCGAGGATGAGATGGCTGGATGGCATCACTGACTCGATGAACGTGAGTCTGAGTGAATTCCGGGAGATGGTGATGGACAGGAGGCCTGACATGCTGCAATTCATGGGGTCACGAAGAGTCAGACACGACTGAGCAACTGAACTGAACTGAACTGAATTCCAAAGAATTAGAGAATTCTTTGGAAATGAATGATGAAAAACCAAAACCAGGGACAGGAAGCTCAGATTCCACCTCTTTATCTATAGTCAGTCTTATGATATTATATTTTTATGTTTCTTCCTCAACACAAACCTCTTCTCAGTAGAATTTTTCCCAGAGAAATCAAAACCAGAAACTGTTGTAACATCCCCACCTGGAAAGCACAAAACAGCTCATGCCTAACTAGAGTTTTGCTTAAGTTCTATTTTTGACCTTCATGGAGCATTTCTTTCAGAAGCCTACATGGCTGCAATTGGAATATTTTAGAAGTGAAAACTCCTTCAAAAACTCCAAAAGATTTCACTCAAGTTTTCAAAGGAAAAATGACGAATATGGAGGTACAAAGCCCAGGTGGGGGAGAAGAGATTACTTTAAGAGGGAGTGCTTATGAGCAAAAGCAGCAGATTTGGGAAAGTCACTGTGGAGGTGACCACGACCCAGTCTTCATCACCCCCCCTGGTGAGAGACTAATTTATTATTTCAAGATCTAGGAAAGGATTTTGGGCTAATTCTTCCCATGTTGCCCCGTCACTGAGAAAAATCATGGGCACCCATGTTACCAGTGAGGGACCCATGATGCAAGATTGGACAGCGGTCCCTGTGTCATCACCTGGCGACCAGAGACAGAGATATGACGCAGACCTTCCCTGTGCAACTCTATTTGTCAATAAGTGGGGCTCTGCCTCTACTGTTGTCATCATTTCTTATCAGGCTCTAACTCCATCCTCTCCTGCCCCCCCACCTCTCCATGCACTCGCCCACCTCTCCTTGCGTTCCTCTTTTCCACTGATGGCATCTTGCCAATGAATGCATCAAGTTATCTTGCAGTGAGTCCATTTGATTTTTATGTCTAGACAACTACCAGGAATATCTGCACACAATCAGGTTTGATAAACACATCTTCATCGAGCTTATATAACTCACTTACTTGTCCAACATAATGTGTTTTACTTAACCTACTAGAGCTTGATAAGTATTCCAAGATTGGATTTCCTGGAGAAATCCTGGGGTTCAGGGATTATCATCACACCAATTTTAATGTGTGACTTAGTTTATCGTTTAACTTGTGTTACAAAAAAGGGTGGGGACATAGTGGGGAAATTATACAAGATTTTTCTTATAGGGGATGAAAAAATCCAAAGTTATACCTATTTTTCTGTACATAATGAGAATTTAGATTTGCTTTATGTTTATTTCTGAAATAATATTTGCTTTATGTTTATGTTCTGAAATATCTGGAATCTTTGATCAAGCTAGTAAATGTAAAAGCTAAGTTGGTAAAATTCTGTTTCCAGCCATTTTTCAGTCTATGTCCCATCTTAGCTCTTGTAGCCCCCTAACGTCTTGCCTTTTAAGTTTAATTAGATCCAGTTTATTTTTGCTTTTATTTCTTTTACCTTGGGAGACTGATCTAAGAAAATATTGCTGCAATTTATGTCAAAGTGTTCTCTGCCTGTGTTTTCCTTTTGGTTTATAGTGCCTAGTCTTATCTTAGGTCTTTAAACTATTTTGAGTTTATTTTTATGTGTGGTGTGAGGGAGTATTCTAATTTCTATTCATTTCCAGGTATGCAGCTTTCCCAGTACTATCTAGCAAAGAGACTGTCTTTTCTTAAATATATATTCTTACCCTAATCTTTCATAGATTAATTGAACACAGATATTTGGAGACCTGTGTTTTAAAACTGCAGTTTTTCTTCTTCAACATCAGGAGGAACAGTTATGTTCTATCTATGCTATGTTAAGTAAAACTGCACATTCAGGCATCCTAAATTGACATGCCCATTGACATATAGAAAATTCATTATGTGGATGAGGCATTCAGTTATTCTTGGACTCTTTATAGAAAGCTGCTCTAAACAATGATTCACAGTATAAACAAAAGATTATCAAGAATATGCCCTTTGTGAGACTTAAAAAATGGTTCCAGTTAAATACGAAGGATGAAGTTAACTGCAATACCTACATGTAGAAAAATAACTTGTGTCTTGTTTAGAGTTCCAACATATTCTCTTCTTTTTAAAAAATAATATTATTAATTTATGTTTGGCTGTGCTGGGTCTTCGTCGGGGTGTGGGCTTTTCTCTAGTTGCGGCAAATGCACAGACTTCTCCTTGAGAGGCTTCTGTTGTGGAGCACAGGCTCTAGGTGCTCAGGCTTCAGTAGTTGTGACATGTGGGCTCAGTAGTTGCGGTGCATGAACTTATTTGCTCCACAGCATGTGGGGTCTTCCCAGACTAGGGATCAAACCTGTGACTCCTGCATTGGCAGGCAGATTCTTCTACCACTAAGCCACCAAATAAGCCCACACCACATATTCTCTTTAGATACATTTATTCTAAATATGACCTAAGTGAAGAATTAAATTCCACTTAACTTCAGAACTGTTTTTGTAGTTCTCTTATTTGGCTCAGTTGCTTCATGTACTTTTTCCCCCCTCGATCAACAATGCACAGAAGAACTGTACAAAAAGATCTTCACGACCCAGATAATCATGATGATGTGATCACTCATCTAGAGCCAGACATCCTGGAATGTGAAGTCAAGTGGGCCTTAGAAAGCATCACCACGAACAAAGCTAGTGGAGGTGACGGAATTCCAGCTGAGCTATTTCAAATCCTGAAAGAGGATGCTGTGAAAGTGCTGCACTCAATATGCCAGCAAATTTGGAAAACTCAGCAGTGGCCACAGGACTGAAAATGACCAGTTTTCATTCCAGTTCCAAAGAAGGGCAATAGGACAGAACGCTCAAACTACCACACAATTGCTCTCATCTCACATGCTAGTAAAGTAATGCTCAAAATTCTCCAAGCCAGGCTTCACCAATACGTGAACCATGAACTTCCTGATGTTCAAGCTGGTTTTAGAAAAGGCAGAGGAACCAGAGATCAAATTTCCAACATCTGCTGGATCATGGAAAAAGCAAGAGAGTTCCAGGAAAACATCTATTTCTGCTTTATTGACTATGTCAAAGCCTCTGACTGTGTGGATCACAATAAACTGTGGAAAATTCTGAGAGAGATAGGGATAGCCAGACCACCTGACCTGCCTCTTGAGAAATCTGTATGCAGGTCAGGAAGCAACAGTTTGAACTGGACATGGAACAACAGACTGGTTCTAAACCAGAAAAGGAGTACGTCAAGGCTGTATATTGTCACCCTGCTTATTTAACTTATATGCAGAGTACATCATGAGAAACGCTAGATTGGAAGAAACAAAAGCTGGAATCAAGTTTGACGGGAGAAATATTAATAACATCAGATATGCAGATTACACCACCTTTATGGCAGAAAGTGAAGAGGAGCTAAAAACCACTTGATGGAAGTGAAACAGGAGAGCAAAAAAGTTGGCTTAAAGCTCAACATTCAGAAAATGAAGATCATGGCATCTGGTCCAATCACTTCATGAGAAATAGATGGGGAAACAGTGGAAACAGTGTCAGACTTAATTTTGGGGGGGCTCCAAATTAACTGTAGATGGTGACTGCAGCCATAAAATTAAAAGACGCTTACTCTTTGGAAGAAAAGTTATGACCAGCCTAGATAGCATATTCAGAAGCAGAGACATTTCTTTGCCAACTAAGGTCTGTCTAGTCAAGGCAATGTTTTTTCCTGTGGTCATGTATGGATATGAGAGTTGGACTATGAAGAAGGCTGAGCGCTGAAGAATTGGTGCTTTGAACTGTTTTTGGAGAAAACTCTTGAGAGTCCCTTGGACTGCAAGGGAGATCCAACCAGTCCATTCTGAAGGAGATCAACCCTGGGATTTCTTTGGAAGGGATGACGCTAAAGCTAAAACTCCAGTACTTTGGCCACCTCATGCGAAGAGGTGACTCATTGGAAAAGACTCTGATGCTGGGAGGGACTGGGGGCAGGAGGAGAAGGGGGACAACTGAGGATGAGATGGCTGGATGGCATCCCTGACTCGATGGATGTGAGTCTGAGTGAACTCCGGAAGTTGGTGATGGACAAGGAGGCCTGGCATTCTGTGAATCATGGGGTCGCAAAGAATTGGACATGACTGACCACTGAACTGAACTGATAAAAGCAAGTAAGAAATTGAGCTCAAAATTGAAGTGATTACAGCCAGCACAGCACATGGGGCAGCCCAACCTGAACTCCCTAGGATCTGAGTGTGTTTTCACAAATTACCTTTATTATTTTACCTTTGGAAAAATAATGTCTCTGATTTTGAATATGCTATCTAGGTTAGTCATAACTTTTCTTCCAAGGAGTAAGCGTCTTTTAATTTCATGGCTGCAGTCACCATCTGCAGTGATTTTGGAGCCCTCTCCCCCAAAAATGTCTAACACTGTTTCCACTATTTCCCCATCTATTTCTCATGAAGTGATGGGACCAGATGCCGTGATCTTTGTTTTCTGAATGTTGAGCTTAAACCAACTTTTTCACTCTCCTCTTTCACCTTCATCAAGAAGCTTTTTAGTTTCTCTTCACTTTCTGCCATAAGGGTGGTGTTATCTGCATATATGTGATTATTGAGATATCTCCCCACAGTCTTGATTCCAGCTTGTGCCTCTTCCAGCCCAGGGTTTCTCATGATGTACTCTGCATATAAGTTAAATAAGCAGGGTGACAATACACAGCCTTGACGTACTCCTTTTCCTATTTGGAACCAGTCTGTTGTTCCATGTCCAGTTCTAACTGTTGCTTCCTGACCTGCATACAGATTTCTCAAGAGGCAGGTCAGGCAGTCTGGTATCCCCCATCTCTCTCAGAATTTTCCACAGTTTATTGTGATCCACACAGTCAGAGGCTTTGACATAGTCAATAAAGCAGAAATAGATGGTTTCCTGGAACTCTCTTGCTTTTTCCATGATCCAGCAGATGTTGGCAATTTGATCTCTGGTTCTTCTGCCTTTTCTAAAACCCGCTTGAACATCAGGAAGTTCATGGTTCACGTATTGGTGAAGCCTGGCTTGGAGAATTTTGAGCATTACTTTACTAGCATGTGAGATGAGTGCAATTGTGCGGTAGTTTGAGCATTCTTCGGCATTGCCTTTCTTTGGGATTCAAATGAAAACTGACCTTTTCCAGTCCTGTGACCACTGCTGAGTTTTCCAAATTTGCTGGCATATTGAGTGCAGCACTTTCACAGCATCCTCTTTCAGGATTTGAAATAGCTCAGCTGGAATTCCGTCACCTCCACTAGCTTTGTTCGTGGTGATGCTTTCTAAGGCCCACTTGATTTCACATTCCAGGATATCTGGCTCTAGGTGAGTGATCACACCATCATGATTATCTAGGTCGTGAAGATCTTTTTTGTACAGTTCTGTGTATTCTTGCCACATCTTCTTAATATCTTCTGCTTCTGTTAGGTCCATACCATTTCTGTCCTTTATCACACCCATCTTTGCATGAAATGTTCCCTTGGTATCTAATTTTCTTGAAGAGATCTCTAGTCTTTCCCTTTCTGTTGTTTTCCTCTATTTCTTTGCATTGATCACTGAAGAAGGTTTCTTATCTCTTCTTGCTATTCTTTGGAACTCTGCATTCAGATGCTTATATCTTTCCTTTTCCTTTGCTTTTTACTTCTCTTTTCACAGCTATATGTAAGGCCTCCCCAGACAGCCATTTTGCTTGCTTGCATTTCTTTTCCATGGGGATGGTCTTGATCCCTGTCTCCTGTACAATGTCACGAACCTCAGTCCATAGTTCATCAGGCACTCTCTATCAGATCTAGGCCCTTAAATCTATTTCTCACTTCCACTGTATAACCATAAGGGATTTGATTTAGGTCATACCTGAAAGGTCTAGTGGTTTTCCTACTTTTCTTCAATTTTAGTCTGAATTTGGCAATAAGGATTTCATGATCTGATCCATAGTCAGCTCCTGGTCTTGTTTTTGTCGACTGTATAGAGCTTCTCCATCTTTGGCTACAGCGAATATAATCAGTCTGGTTTTGGTGTTGACCATCTGGTGATGTCCATGTGTAGAGTCTTCTCTTGTATTGTTGGAAGAGGGTATTTGCTATGACCAGTGCATTTTCTTGGCAAAGCTCTATTACTCTTTGCCCTGGTTCATTCCACATTCCAAGGCCAAATTTGCCTGTTACTCCAGGTGTTTCTTGACTTCCTACTTTAGCATTCCAGCCCCCTATAATGAAAAGGACACCTTTTTTATGTGTTAGTTCTAAAAGGTCTTGTAGGTCTTCATAGAACCATTCAACTTCAGCTTCTTTAGCATTACTGGTTGGGGCATAGACTTGGATAACTGTGATATTGAATGGTTTGCCTTGGAGATGAACGGAGATCATTCTGTCATTTTGAGATTGCATCCAAGTACTGCATTTCAGACTCTTCTATTGACCATGATGGCTACTCCATTTCTTCTGAGGGATTCTTGCCCGCAGTAGTAGATATAATGGTCATCTTAATTAAATTCACCCATTCCAGTCCATCTTAGTTATAGATTTATCCAAAAAGACAACTGGATTTCTAGAAATTCCTTCTGTGCAGAGCAGTTATGCAAAAGCTGCTTATATAGCAGCTCTTTTTGCCAGCCTTCCACTCTCATAATAATAAACTACTGCCACAGCCAACTTCAGGAAGCATCGTAACCTCTTGGACAAGGGATTCTGCCCTTCTTGTTCAGTCACTCAGGTTCTCCATTTCTGACCCTTTGTGACTCCATGGACTGCAGGAGTCGAGACTTCCCTGTCCTTTATTACTTAGCAGAGTTTGCTCAAACTCGTGTCCATTGAATTGGTGATGCCATCCAACCATATCATCCTCTGTCATCCCCTTCTCCTCCTGCCTTCAATCTTTCCCAGCATCAGGGTCTTTTGCAGTGAGTCAGCTCTTCCCATCAGGTGGCCAAAGTAATGGCGCTTCAGCTTCAGCATTAGTCCTTCCAGTAGGGGCTGACATATCCAGGACCCTAAAGAAATTCCAGAAGCATTTACCTTTTCCCTCCAAATATCGCTCAGATTGTCAAATCAACTTGACAATTAATTTGTTGTCAGGACACTGCTATGTGGTTTGTATGATGTCAACCTACTTTTTAGATAAATGCAGTCTGATTTTCTTGAATCAAGACATTTCCCAACTCTGAGTGTCTATATAAATAGCCATCAGAGCTCAGACTCTGAGAGCTAAAAGCACTGACTAATGATAACAACCCCAAATGCCCTGGGCAGAATATGAAATGCTACACACTGTTTAGTTGCATTAATCATATTCCTAAACTTTTCATTTTCTTCCTTTCCTATAACCGAATAATGATGAGAGGTTGGGCTGGGCCCTTGTCTCCCTAGTAAAACAGGGGAATCGAACCACTTAAATGCCTCCAGTCCTACCACCCAAAGTCTCCCTGACCTGCACCCTTTTGAAATATTTTCTGAATTATGTTACTGGGAGATGTTGTGTGCTCATGGGTTTCTTTCTGCTGTTAACAGGTTTTGGATTCAGGGACACAGAAAGAATGTCGTCAGCCATATAATTTGCTGCGAGATACAAACAGCCTATTTTACAAGATGGTGCAACAACTGGGTGAGGCGGAGGCTGATGTCCTCGCCAAAAGAACAAAATAGGTGAGCTTGCTGAGGGAAGCTGTAATTAAAATTCCCCTCAGGGTGCACTCTTCACAGGATCTCCACCAAGGGTCTGGGAACAAGCACTCTGTGTTCTTTTCAATTAGAAGCCTCCAGAGAGGAAGCTTCATGACTGGGACTTAACAACATGTGGCAGGTGGAAGGCAGGTCTGCTGAGAGTCTGCAGCAGTGCTGGGGGTGGGGGTCGGGATGTGTGAACCGTTCTGTGTGCACGCACCTGTGCCTGAGACAGAGATTTTGGATTTGACTTTCCACATGTTTGGACTCTGAGTTGAGATTCTCATGGAGCACTGAGCACTGTCATTTTACAGACCCTTTACATTCATTTTGATCAGTGCTCAGTGTATTAGTGACAAAAGTTCTGTTGAGAAATATCCAGGAAATTTGAGAATTTAAGGGGAAAAATCTTGGAATATTTTGATTCTAGGAAGGTCTTCCAGAGAAAGGTGTAGGTCTCTTCTGTTTTGTAATTTATAAAGAAAACTCTTACTGAAATTATCACTTTCTCCATAATTATTGTTGTTTAGAATGAGGTCCATTTGTCCCCCATGCTTCTTCTATATTCTAAAAGATGAAATTGTCATCGGAACAAATCAAGAACTCACAACACCTTCACAGTGTAGTCTGAAAGGTGCCTGAAGGTTTCACAGAGCACTTTCTCAGAGATGAGGTGTGTGAGACACTAAGCATGGTATATAGTGTGAGGAAGGGGCTCAGTGAGTAACATTCAGGTCATGTGGTATCTTCCTATAGAGGTGTAGTGGTGACCAAGGTCTGGTTTAAGAGGCTTAGCCATTGTCATGCAGCCATCTGTAAGTCTTTCTGGAACCAGGTGGGATTGGGATTGAGGTTGATGGAAAGACAGAGGGAGGGAAGGAATGTCTAGTGTTTTTGCATGGCTCAGGGTGAAATTTGGCTTCCCTATCAAAAATTTATCCCTGGATGTTAAATTATGGGTGTAGTTTCCATTCTTCATTCCTTTCTGCCTTTTCACTTGTAAATAGAATAAAATTATGTGTGTAATATTTAAAATGTCTTAAAGAAAATATGTCCCAGTGTCTTAAATACTTCTATATGGAAGATTTATCTAAAAAGTGGCCTGAGTTCCTCACTGTCTCCTCTCAGTCCTCTCTAGAAATGAGGAAATGCAGAGCAGGGCCTTTCTCTGCTCATCAGGTAGGAGACTTCCTGGGTCCCCAAGCTGGCTGAAGAGCTGGCAGAGTTAGAGTTCATGCTTAGGTTTAGGGACTGTCTGTGTTCTGAACTTTTCATAAGAACTTACATTGTGTGTAAATGTTGAGAAGCTGAACAAGGAACTCTGCATTTTTTTATGCCTGAAATTCACAGAGTCCTTTTATCCACTAGAGTGTCTCCCAGTCAGACTATCCCTCCTGAGACCTCGAGAGCCAGGAATCTCCCGAACCCTTTTGCTCTTTTGACCTGAGAAATTTCACATCAAAAAGGTGTGTTCACACCTGTTTTCCAAAGTCTTCATTTTAAAACTATATTATCATGACATTGAGTAATGAGAAATGCAGCTACTGCTAAGTCACTTCAGTCATGTCTAACTCTGTACGAGCCCATAGACAGTCCACCAGGCTCTGCTGTCCCTGAGATTCTCCAGACAAGAACACTGGAGTGGATTGCCATTTCCTTCTCCGATGCATGAAAGTGAAAAGTGAAAGTGAAGTCTCTCAGTCGTGTCTGACTCTTCATGACCCCATGGACAGCAGCCCACCTTGCCAATGAGAAATAGAACACAGAATTTTAGATTGGTCCAGATAATAAGATAATAGGATTCAATCCTCTTTTGAACAGGTGGGGAAACTAAGGTGCTTTAGAAGGAAGGTGGCCATATGTATATAACTGGTGTTAAGCTAGTCTGCAGCAGACACAGAGTTATAGATTTGTTCTTTCAGTAAATATCTTAAATCAAGTGTAACATACATACTGAAGCAGACATAGGTCATAGAATTAGAAATCTTGTGATTCCAGGTCTAGTAATCCTACACCTACTCTTACAGTAAAGTACATTTGTGTAGTCTTTTATAATTTACTTTATACAGTTTACACATGTATGATTTCACTTAATCTCCTGATGGTCCATTTTAAATCCCATGTCATGGATGAGAGAGAGATTGTCCAGGGCTCACCCAAGGTCACAGAGCTGGTGCAGGAACCACAGAGGGGGAATTGCTGGGGAGGCTGGGTGCTGTCCTAGGTACTGTGCTCTGTGTCAAGCCCGGGAACACTGCTCCTGTCACTTGGTCACCAAGGCAGGGCCAGTCACCGAAAGTTCACAGGAGGCAGAACTTCACTCGTGGATTTCAGTCCTGCCACTGGCTCAGGTCCCTCTACAGAAAGAAATACATTTCTTAATTCTCATCACATCTTGACATTATTTCTGCATACTCTGCATCCTCTTAGGAGGATAAACCATCAGACTATCAGTGTTTTGAATTTGCAAGCATCAGATATCAGTGCATTGTTCAAAGCTGTATCACGGGGAGCACCAGCCTAAGTCACAAGGGTTTCACCGAGAGAACAGAATTCATTCATCTGAAAAAGAAACCCAACATCTGGTAGAAGGTGCTTCCACATTACATTTTCCTGAACTCATAGCTCAGGTGAGCTGATCCCTGTCTGACTGACCCTTTTGAATGATCCGTGAAATAGTAGAGAAAGTATTTTCTAGACACATAAAGCTAAAGGGGGCTGTGGTTTGCTAGGGCTGCCATACAAAGGCCAAAGAGTAGGCGACTTAAACAGCAGAAACTTATATCCTCACAGGCCTGGAGGTTAGAAGTCTGAGGTCAGGGTGTTAGTAGTGTTGTTTATCTCTGAGGTCTCACTCCTTGTCTTGGAGACACCATCTTCCCTCTGTGTCTCACATGCTCTTCCCTCTGTGTGAACCTGTGTCCTGGTTTCTTCTTATGAGACCTCCAGTCTGTTAGATTAGGACCCACCTGTATGATTTCATTTTAACTTTCTTGCCTCTTTAAAGATGCTGTCTCCAAACACAGTCACATTCTGTGGTGCTGGGGGATTTAGGACTTCAACATGTAAAATTGGAGGTGAGAGGGTAACAGTCAGCAAGACCAGAGGTCTCCAATCGGAGGGAGTAGACTGCAAGTGTCAGACATTTTTTATCTCCCTCTTAAGCTTCAGGAGGAAACAAACTACTAGTGTTACATTTTTCCCCTTCTCTGTACAAATTTATATCTGCAGAAAAAGAAATGCAAAAAGGTAAAATGGTTGTCTGAGGAGGCCTTACAAATAGCTGAGAAAAGAGGGAGAAGCTAAAGGCAAATGAGAAAAGGAAAGATGTACCCATTTGAATGCAGAGTTCCAAAGAATAGCAAGGAGAGATATGAAAGCCTTCCTCAGTGATCAATGCAAAGAAATAGAGGGAAAAAAATAGAATGGGAAAGTCTAGAAATCTCTTCAAGAAAATTAAATACCAAGGGAACATTTCATGCAGAGACGGGTACAATAAAGAACAGAAATGGTGTGGACCTAACAGAAGCAGAAGATATTAAGGAGAGGTTGCAAGAATACATAAAAGAACTATACAAAAAATATATTCATGACCCAGGTAATCACGATGATGTGATCACTCACCTAGAGCCAGATATCCTGGAATATAAAGTCAAGTGGGCCTTAGGAAGCATCACTACAAATAAAGCTAATGGGGGCGATGGAATTACAATTGAGATAATTCAAATCCTGAAAGATGATGCTGTGAAAGTGCTGCACTCAATATGCCAGCAAATTTGGACAACTCAGCAGTGGCCAGAGGACTAGTAAAGGTGAGTTTTCATTCCAATCCCAAAGAAAGGCAATGCCAAAGAATGTTCAAACTACCGCACAATTGCACTCATCTCACATGCTAGTAAAGTAATGCTCAAAATTCTCCAAGCCAGGTTTCAGCAATATGTGAACCATGAACTTCCTGATGTTCAAGCTGGTTTTAGAAAAGGCAGAGAAACCAGAGATCAAGTTGCCAACATCCGCTGGATCATGGAAAAAGCAAGAGAGTTCCAGGAAAACATCTATTTCTGCTTTACTGACTATGCCAAAGCCTTTGATTCTGTGGATCACAACAAACTATGGAAAATCCTTCAAGTGATGGGAATATCAGACCACCTGACCTGCCTCCTGAGAAATTTATATACAGGTCAGGAAGCAACAGTTAGAACTGGACATGGAACAACAGACTGGTTCCAAATCGGGAAAGGAGTACATCAAGGCTGTATATTGTCACCCTGCTTATTTAACTTATATGCGGAGTACATCATGAGAAATGCTGGGATAGATGAAGCACAAGCTGGAATCAAGATTGCTGGGAGAAATATCAATACCCTCAGATATTCAGATGACACTACCCTTATGGCAGAAAGTGAAGAACTAAAGAGCCTCTTGATGAAAGTGAAAGAGGAGAGCTAAAAGTTGGCTTAATGCTCAACATTCAGGAAACTAAGATCAGGACATCTGGTCCCATCACTTCAGGGCAAATAGATGGGGAAACAGTGGGAATGATAGCAGGCTTTATTTTTAGAGGCTCCCAAATTACTGCAGATAGTGACTGCAGACATGAAATTAAAAGATGCTACTCCTTGGAAGAAAAGTTATAACTAACCTAGACAGCATATTAAAATAAATACATTTACATTAAAAAAAAAAAGAGAGACATATTGCTTTGTTAACAAAAGTCCATCTAGTAAAAGCTATGGTTTTTCCAGTAGTCATGTATGGATGTGAAAGATGGACAATAAAGAAAGCTGAGCACTGAAGAATTGATGCTTTTGAACAATGGTATTGGAGAATATTCTTGAGAGTCCCTTGAACAGCAAGGAGAGCCAACCAGTCAATCCTAAAGGAAATAAGTCCTGAATATTCACTGGAAGGACTGATGCCGAAGATGAAACTCCAATATTTTGGCCTCCTGATCAACCCTGGGATTTCTTTGGAAGGAATGATGCTAAAGCTGAAACTTCAGTACTTTAGCCACCTCATGCGAAGAGTTGACTCACTGGAAAAGACTCTGATGCTGGGAGGGATTGTGGGCATGAGGAGAAGAGGACGACTGAGGATGAGATGGCTGGATGGCATCATGGACTCGATGGACGTGAGTCTGAGTGAACTCCGAGAGATGGTGATGAACAGGGAGGCCTGGCGTGCTGCGATTCATGGGGTCTCAAAGAGTCGGACACGACTGAACAACTGAACTGAACTGAACTGATGTGAAGAACTGACCCATTTGTAAAGGCCCTGATACTGGGAATTATTGAAGCCAGGAGGAGAAGGGGATGACAGAGGATGAGATGGTTGGATGGCATCAGCTACTCAATGGGCATGAGTTTGAGTAAACTCCAGGAGTTGGTGACAGGGAAGCCTGGTATACTGCAGTCCATGGGGATGCAAAGAGTAGGACAGGACTGAGGGACTGAACTGAACTGATACAAATTTACAAAGAGGTTTCTTTTAAAATGCTGTGTTGCCATAAGGATACCTGGTTCCACCTGAACTTAACTTTTCTCAAACCTTGAGCTAACCAAAGCATTTTTCTTAGGAAATGTTTGTCTTAAACTATGTAAATGATTTATGAATTTACCCTAGACTCTGTCTTCAGGTGGGTTCCCCCCTAAGACTCAGATTGACTTGACAAACAAGTATGTTTTACTCATGCAAATGTCCTCTTAAGCTATGTCAGTGAGACTGTATCTGCTTGGAAACGTGTCTTTCTTCAAGACTCATGCCAATTATTTTATGGCCAGGGACAATTCACCTTGTGCCAATGTTATCTCAAAATAAATACATGTGGTGTGTGAGGGGCCTGGTGCCAGTCTCTGAGTTTTGAGACATTTCCTTTCTCTAATTAGCAGACTGCTAGTAGCTATGTGGATCTTCCCTGTACCTCAGATGGTAAAGAATCTGCCTGCAATGCAGGAGACCTGGGTTAGATCCCTGGGTCAGAAAGATCCTCTGGAGAAGGGAATGACCATACACTCCAGTACTGTTGCCTGGAGAATCCCATGGGCAGAGAAGCCTGGCGGGCCACAGTCCATGTGGTCGCAAAGAGCGGGACACGCCTGAGCGACTAACACTAGTAGCTATATACCATCTGCCTGCAGACCAGCAGGGGGCACTCTTCCTGCCCCCTTCTGATGCCTATGTCAGAAGCTTTCTCTATCTCTTTTATACTTTAATAAAACCTTATTACACAAAAGCTCTGAGTGATCAAGCCTCGTCACTGGCCCCAAATTGAATTATTCTCTGGAGGCCAAGAATCGTGGTGTCTCTCATGGTTCAGCAACAGCCTTTCAGAATGGACATGGTTTAGCTCCAAGAATAGATGCTTGTCATTCATTCTGTTCTGTGATGAAGCAGATCAGGTTGAGGTTTTTTGAAGTTTATTTGTTCCCAGTGTATAACACAGGTATAATTTTGTCTATTCGTGAAATCACCTAATACAGCCCAGAAGCTATAAAATTCTCATATCCGAGCTCTAGGAGCCTGGTCCAGTTGGATAGATGGAGAAGGCACTTAACATCCACGTGGTCTTGTGTCCCTCAGGGTCTCTGAACTTCAGGTCCTCACCTGTGTATAGAGCAGGATTACAACCCTTCTGGCTTCTTCACACTTATCACAGGGATCAGATGAAAGAGCAGATGCTTAAGTGCTTTGAGAATATAGAGCATTTTATGATATAAAAATGGGATCATTTTGTAAAAGGCTGTAGGTAAAACCTTGCCTTCCAATAATAAAACAAATAAACCCATAGTTCTTCTAGGTCACTTTAGAGACTTTAAATCAGGGGTCCCCAAGTGCTGAAGATCCTTTTCAGTATTCAGTTCAGGTATTTCAGACCATGAAGTAAAGTCCTTTTCAGTTAAAAGTTGCTAAAATAATATTTTCTTTGTAAAACATTGTATTGAGAAGGGTTATGGAGAAAAGAACCAGATGATTTTGAAAAGAATATTAAGCAGTAGAAAATGAAATGAATTTTCTTTTGTTCCTTTAACTGTTTTTAGTTTCACCAAAAGAGTAAATATATAATCATAACATATGTCTATCTTAATAAAATGGAGGAGGGTGATGATATGAAATTAAACTCCCTCTACTCCCACCAAAGGCTTTTTTAAGTGCTTCCATTACAGTGGAAATAGCCTCAGATTTCAGCCAGTGGGCCCAAGCATTCTTGGAGGGTTTATTTTTCCCCCTTAAGTGACATTTAAATATATAGCATTTCATATGCAGAGCAGGTTATGTTAGCAACAAGAGAATAAGAAAGTGCACTTACTGTGAAGGTAGGTGTCCTAGTGCTTTTCTGTTTCACCCGTGAAGTTCATTCTCTCTCATGATAACTTTGTTTACAGCACCCACAATCCACTTGCAGTCAGGTTTTATAGAAGAGGTCTGGAGTCATATGTCTAAGCAGCCCAGTGTCAGATACGAGTCAGCCTCTGATAGAGGATACATTTTCTGTTTTAAAGACTCAATCAAGACTTTTCACATTCTTCTTTGAGGAAAAGAGTTACACTTGAAGTCGTTTTTTGCCCAAACCTGTTCAGAGATAAAATAATGTCAGGGCTCGTGAAACGTTATTTTGTTATGTGCATCTTAAGGAACCAAGCTATACTACAGCTACTAAAGACTGATGATTGTGGAACTTGCAGCACTTCATTTCCTTTGGGTTCTGATTATACACTGAAAAAATACTGATATACCTGATGTACTGAAAAATACTGATATAGCTGTCTCTCTTCCAGTTCAGCTAGAATTTGTAGAATTCAAGAGCTCAAAGGTCTGGCACAGATCTGTCCCTATTATTGGTATCATCTTATGTTTTAGAGAAGTCTCTTGATTGAGTCATTGTTAAAGTGTTCGATTCTCTTTTCATTCTTGGGACCCACTATCCACAGATCACATCTCTATAAGACCTATAACTGCTCTGCCACACAAATTAAACACCAGGATGTTTCATACATATATGCCAGTGTTTCAGTGCCTGTCAATCAGAGTTTATAAAATATAAAGATAACAACCTGATACTAACATCCAAATCTGTTGTGCTCCTTTTATGTGTGAAAATGACAAACACTGTTCAGATGCTAGATTTCCTATCCTCCTTGTTACCCTGTTTTTAATTTATTTCAGGGAATAAAATGATTTTGCTTATCAATCTATTGTAGTGATAAAGCATATCTGTGAATCAGAATGATCAGAAATCTAGAAGATCTACAGGTTACTTGGCATTACGTCCAGCCCCACTGGGGGTTTTAATGGGGCTACTTCCTCCATAGAATAGATACAGCCCTGGTTTTTAAAACTATGCCTCCAATAGTGATATGATTGCTTCACATGAAGAAGGAAATGTGTTGTCCTAAGAGGAGGACTTTAAAACTTTTAAACATGTTGTTTTTGTCTTTTTCTCCCTCAGGTGTACTTCAAAGGAGATAGCCAGATATAGTGACCTTGTGGTTATGAATGTTTCCAGTGGGCAGCCTTCAACCTCAACAATTTTTGAGTCAACACTGTGATTCTACCATGAGTTTGTGTCTATTCCAAAGGCTTTTTTCCAATAGGTTTTGCACTGCATAAGCTATATTCTACTTGTTTTACACCAGCAATAGATATTTACACATTACAAAATGTGAGTTCTCCAACTTCACTCAGTGATTTCAAGCTCTTGAAAAAGGATTTATTATGTTTACTTAAATGTTGTATTACTTTCTTTCTTATCCAAATTAGAGGTGTAGGCCACCAATAATAGCCATCTCCAAGGTTTTGTGCCTTGAGAGCCTCCAGAGCCAAATTCATTTTCTAAGTTTTGAGACAAATTTGTCACAGGCTTTTTTGTTGTTGTTGTTTTGTTTGTTTGTTTTTTACTGTTTCCAGAATTACCTATTACTTTCCAGGTATATCAGGGATTCTGTTTACTTGAAGACTGTGTGAAGATGCTGTTTTGTGTTACCACTTCCTTTAATGTGACTAGGATCAATTTTTCCACCAAAAGACCTCTGATTAAAAATACTACAGAGAAAACTGATAGGAAAACATGTAATATACTATAGTTTAAGTAACGAAAAAAATAGATATATGGTTAAATACAGAAGAACAATATTATATGTTCTAAAAGAGAAGGAAGAGAAAATATGCTTTCTCAAAATAGGAGCCCTTCTAAGGGTTTTGTTAATGAAGGACAGACATGTGCTAGACTGTCTTCTAGATAGAGGATTTTAGCATTTTTGTTTGTTTGTTTTGTTTTACATTACAAATGGTGGTAATGTATATATAACATAAAATTTACCATATAACCATTTTTAGTCACATAATCCAGTGGCATTAATCACATTCACAGTATTGTGTAGCCACATTATCTGGGTAACTTTTGGTAATTATGTTTTTCCTATTCAGTGTGTTATTTCTACAGAGTCACTTTGATAAGTTATTTCCTGTGAGTTTTTCTTGATTCGCATAAGTTTATTCAATATCTTATATGTTTAATATCTGCAGCACCTCTAACTGTGTTCATTTGGCTTTCTAATTTTCTTTTAGCCTTCTTTTTTTTTTTAATTGTACTAACTTGATATGCTTCTTTTTTATTTATTTTTAATTACAATACTGTCTTTGTTTTGCCATACATTGACATGAATCAGCCATAGGTGAACACAATCTCCCAATGCCAAAGCCCCTCCCAGCCTTCTTTTTATAAATAATCTTGCATAACTTTTCCTGTTTTCAAAGAATCAACTTTCTGCTTGATTGATACTCTCTTTTTCCTAGTTCATCATATCCTTTCCTGCAACTTTTCCTTAACTTGAGGTTTTTCCTCTAAATTCTTAAATTGAAAAGAGATTATTAACATCATTATTTTTCTAATATAAATATATAAAGCTGACATTTCCCCTAAGATACACTTTAGCTGCTACCTGCAAGTTTTGGTACTCAACACCGTTGATAACCATAGTATTATGTATTTTCTAATTCCTAATCTAATTCATTAACTATATCTTTTACCCATGAGTTATTCATAAGTATAATGTTCTCTAAATTTCAAATTCAAATGGATTTTTTAAATTAGATTCAGCCATGTGGAACTACTAACATTCAGTCTTTTTATAAGTGGTAAAGTGGCAGTTTCATTAGGTTCAACATACAGTTTTCTTTTGTTGTTAACATAAATTAATTTCATTTGGTCAGACAATGTTAGATTGTGAATTTTAAAACCATAGGTAACCACATTCACACAAAAGGTCCTTGTTTCTTCCATTTTATGTTTTATTAGGGGGTTTTAAATGTTATAAATATATATGTAACCAGTAATTTTCAATAAAAATTCCCCCAAATGCTGGAATGTTTTCTGATACATGTTGCAGGCTGGTTCTCTGGGATGCAGACTCGGATGGAGTTTAGTGCTGGGATGTGTATCAGGGTTGCCCTTGGTGTCAACACTGTGGAATCAGGAGGGAAGAAACAGGGGTAAGGCAAAGAAGCATCAAGCTGGATCACTGGCCAGACAACCTGAGCTGACCCCATGGGAGTTTGGAGTGACAATGGCCTTTCAGGGTTGTCTGACGCATCCAATGACCAGGCCTTCATACTTCTACCCAGATGGGTCATTGAATGTAGACTGCCCCCAGAAGGCCTGGTGGTTCAAGGTTGCCCACTGGCAGCACTTACGGCTGCTGGGCAATGAGTCCCTGAAGGGAGGTCAGGACAGCACATCTCCATGTCTCCCCTTGGCATGTATCACAGCTCCAGAGGTAGGTGATGAGAGTGTACTGTAGGGGAAACTCTTGATGACTGATGTTTAAGTCAAAATGATGACTCAGTGATTCTCCTGAATACCTTCTGGTCTAAAGAATAGAGGAGAAGGTCCATGTAAGGAGATATCCTCCTTGTCCAGGGTCAGCCCAGTTGTCGCCTCTTCTAGGAAGGCACATTAAGATCAGTCGTCACCCTAGGTAACTCAGGTTTGTGTGTTATCCTGAGCCCCTCTCGTGTTAAACTGAGCCACACTAGGTTAGTGTCCTGTGTCACCATCTTGAGAGACTTTATTTTTAAACAAGGGGCCTGTTCTTTCTGTTGTCCATGTGGCCTGCCCTGACTGTGAGTGTTCACACGTGGTCTTTTTCTCACTAAACTAAGTGAGAAAAAGACTTGAAACTGTGCCCTGTTCAATTTTTAATTATGTCTTCAAGCAGAGTATCTGTGCACAGAGGATATTCAGTAAATGTTTGTAGAATGACAAATGATGAGTGAGAGCAAACCTTCCTTCTCAACTGTATAACTTTGAGATATTAAGAGATAGCCTGGGATAACAGAAAGTCCTGGTTTTTGAGCCAGTCACACCGGTCTGTCCTTTCTCTACTACTCACTAGCAGTGTGGGGTGTGGGCAAGCAGTAACCAGCCAAGGTGCCAGGACATTAGAATGGCACCATCTTGACAAAATAGACTGGACAATCTACAGCCACGTAGTCTTAGTTATATGTTCGGGTAAGCATCTCAACCTCTGAATCTCAGCTTCTTTGTCTGGAAAATGAATACAGTTCCCGCTCTTGAACCATTAGCTTGGTCGGGATGATGGATGACCTAAGAGCATCCAAACACACAGGGTGTGGGTGGTCCTAAATGGCTGAGGAATAGGATGGGAAGACCACTTTCTCCCCCACAAATTCATCAAAAGAACATTTCAACACAGTAAATTCCACAAAACAACTTCTGAATGCCGGCAGAGAACATCAGGCACCCAGAAAAGCAGCTCATTGTCTTAGAAAAGAGGTAGGAAAAAATAAAAGACAAAAAAAAGAGACAAAAGAGGTAGGGAAGGTGTTTAGTCCCGGGAAAGAGTCTTAAAAAGAGAGAAGTTTCCAAACACCAGGAAACCCTCTCACTGCTGAGTCTGTGGCGAGCCTTCGAAGGAAGAAGGAAGGGAGGAAAAATAAATAAAAAATTGAAACCCACAGATTACGAGCCCAACGGTAACTCCCCCAGCAGAGAAGCCGCGCAGATGCCTGCATCTGCCACTATCAAGCGGGGGCTGGGCAGGGAGGTGTGGGCTGAATTGCTTTACAAGGATCAGCCTGATTGCCCTGAATGCCCCGAGTGTAACCAGATCAAGCTAACTTGGGCTAGCAAACCAGGCTGTGGGATAGCTACCACGCAAAAAGCTCTAAGACACTACCAGGACCGTGGAAAGAACAAAGGACGGAACAGAATTAGCTGGCTGCAGACCATCCCTCTCCGGTGACAGGCAGTCAGAGCTGGAAGGGCCAGAAGGGGGGCAATCGCAGACCCAGAGAGACATTAACTACCAAACTGCAAACAAGCTCCTTTGCTAACTAAGACTTCTTGGGGTTCTGGACAGTCATGATCCACCTGAGAAGGTGCACCAGCTGTACACCCAGAAAACTGAGCAGCAGGGACAAGAGAGGCAATAAGTTGCAGCAACCATGCTCACCAAACACCTGAGCTACTCAGACCTGGGAAGGGCACAAAATGCAGTCCCAACCAGTCTGCACCTCTGAGGGCTACCTGAGTGCCTAGCCTGAGCGGCTTAGACCTGGAAGGTGCATACAGCCCAGGGCCAGCCTCAAATGCTTCCCAGGGAAGCAACCTAGAGCCTGAGCTATGTGTGCTGTGAGCGGTGGCAGGCCCAGCAAGGCTGGGACACTGCAAGCACACGACAGTGTTGTCTGCAGCATCCCTCCCTCCCCACAGAGTGACTGAACAAGAGAGCCTAAAAAAGTGTCCACCACCGCCCTGCTTGTGTCAGGGCAGAAATCAGACCCTGAAGAGACCAGCAAATAGAAGAAGCTAAAACATAGGGAACTGCCTTGGAAGTGACAGGTACAATAGATTAAAACCCTGTCGTTAGTACCTACTATATAGGAAGGGGCCTATACATCTTGAGGAATATAAGCCGGACCAAGGAACTATCCAAAAATGAACTGACCCCCACACTGCCCACAACAAAACCAGAGAAAGTCTGAGATATATCTTTACCATTTTTACAATCATTCTTTTTTGATGTTTGTTTTTCTTTCTTTTTCTTTTTTTTAACATTTTTAAACTTTTAAGTCATCTATTTCTCCTTTAATTTTTATTTTATAACCTACTATTACTTTCCCCCAAAAGACCCTATTTTTAAAGCAAACTTTGTGTGTGTGTATATATATATATATTTAATTTTTAAAATAATTCTTGAGACTTTTTTTCCTTCTATTCTTTAATATTGTATTTTTGAAAATCCAACTTTTAGATTTTTAATCTTTGCTTTTTGGTATTTGTTATCAATTTTGTACTTTCAAAACCCAATCTTCAGTACTCATTTTTACTTGAGAGTGAGATTACTGGCCTGACTATTCTCTCCTTCTTTGGACTCTCCTTTTTCTCCACTAGATCGCCCCTGTCTCCTCCCTCCCCCTTCTCTTCTCTACCCAACTCTGTGTGTTCCAGATGGTGGAGAACACTTAGAGAACTGATTACTGGCTGGATCTGTCTCTCTCCTTTTCATTCCCCTTTGTTATCCTCCTGGCCACCTCTGTCTATTTCTTCCCTCTCCTCTGTTCTGTATAACTCCGTGAACATCTCTGAGTGGTCCAGACTGTGGAGCACACATAAGGAAGTGATTACTGGCAAGCTTGCTCTCTCCTCTTTTGATCCCACCTCATCTAATTCAGGTCACCTCCAACTCCCCCTCCCTCTTCTCTTCTCCATGTAACTCTCTGAACCTCTCTCAGTGTCCCTCAGTGTGGAGAAACTTTTCATCTTTAACCTGGATGTTTTATCAATGGTGTGGTATAGCAGGAGAAGTCTTGAGAAAACTGTAAAAATAAAACTGAACAGAAGCAGGAGGCTTAAGTCCAAATCCTGAGAACATCAGAGAACTCCTGACTCCGGGGAACATTAATCAATAGGAGCTCATCAAATGCCTCCATACCTACACTGAAACCAAGCATCACCCAAGGGCCAACAAGTTCCAAGGCAAGACATATCATGCAAATTCTCCAGCAACACAGGAACACAGCCCTGAACTACAATATACCAGCAACTCAAAGTTACTCCAAAACCATTGATACCTCATAATTCATTACTGGACACATCATTGCATTCTGGAGAGAAGAAATCCAGCTCCACCCACCAGAACATCGATACAAGCTTCCCTAAGAAGAAACCTTGACAAGCCACTGATACAACCCCACCCACAGTGAGGAAACTCCACAATAAAGAGAATTCCACAAACTCCCAGAATATAGAAAGGCCATCCCAAATGCAGTAATATAAACAGGATGAAGAGACAGAGGAATACCCAGCAGATAAAGGAACAGGAGAAATGCCCACAAAACCAAACAAAAGAGGAAGAGATAAGGAATCTATCTGATAAAGAATTCTGAATAATGATAGTGAAAATGATCCAAAATCTTGAAATTGAAATGGAATCACAGATAAATAGTCTGGAGACAAGGACTGAGAAAATGCAAGAAAGGTTTAACAAGGACCTAGAAGAAATAAAAAGAGTCAATATATAATGAATAATGCAATATATGAGATCAGAAACACTCTGGAGGCAACAAATAGTAGAATAATGGAGGCAGAAGATAGGATTAGTGAAATAGAAGATAGAATGGTAGAAGTAAATGAATCAGAGAAGAAAAGAGAAAACTAATTAAAAGAAATGAGGACAAACTCAGAGACCTCCAGGACAATATGAAACACTCCAACATTCGAATTATAGGAGTCCCAGAAGAAGAAGAAAAAAAGAAAGACCATGAGAAAATATTTGAGGAGATAATAGTTGCAAACTTCCCTAAAATGGGGAAGGAAATAATCACCCAAGTCCAAGAAACCCAGAGAGTCCAAAACAGGATAAACCCAAGGCAAAACACCGCAAGACATATATTAATCAAATTAACAAAGATCAAACACAAAGAATAAATATTAAAAGCAGCAAGGGGAAAACAACAAATAGCACACAAGGGGATTCCCAAAAGGATAACAGCTGATCTTTCAATAGAAACTCTTCAGGCCAGGAGGGAATGGCAAGACATACTTAAAGTAGTGAAAGAAAATAACCTACAGCCCAGATTACAGCACCCAGCAAGGATCTCATTCAAATATGAAGGAGAAATCAAAATCTTTACAGACAAGCAAAAGCTGAGGGAATTCAGCACCACCAAACCAGCTCTCCAACAATTGCTAAAGGATATTCTCTAGAAAGGAAACACAAAAAAGGTGTATAAACCCAAAACCAAAACAATAAAGTAAATGACAATGGGACCATACTTATCAATAATTAACTTAAATGTAAATGGGTTGAATGCCCCAACCAAAGACAAAGACTGGCTGAATGGATACAAAAACAAGATCCTTATATATGTTGTCTATAAGAGACCCACCTCAAAACAAGGGACACATACAGACTGAAAGTGAAGGGCTGGAAAAAGATATTCCATGCAAACAGAGACCAAAAGAAAGGAAGAGTAGCAATACTCATATCCGATAAAATAGACTATAAAACAAAGGATGTGAAAAGAGACAAAGAAGGCCACTACATAATGATCAAAGACTCGATCCAAGAAGAAGATATAACAATTATATATGCACCCAACATAGGAACACCACAATATGTAAGACATACGCTAACAAGTATGAAAGGGGAAATTAACAATCACACAATAATAGTGGGAAACTTTAATACCCCACTAACACCTATGGACAGATCAACTAAACAGAAAATTAACAAAGAAACACAAACTTTAAATGATACAATGGACCAGTTAGACCTAATTGATATCTACAGGACATTTCACCCTAAAACAATGAATATCACCTTTTTCTCAAATGCTCACGGAATCTTCTCCATGATAGATCACATCCTGGGCCATAAATCTAACCTTGATAAATTAAAAAAATTGAAATCACTCCAAGCATCTTTTTCTGACCACAATGCAGTAAGATTAGATCTCAATTTCAGGAGAAAAAATTTAAAAATTCCAAAATATGGAAGCT
This sequence comes from Nanger dama, assembly GCA_917880005.1. Classification (NCBI taxonomy): domain Eukaryota; kingdom Metazoa; phylum Chordata; class Mammalia; order Artiodactyla; family Bovidae; genus Nanger; species Nanger dama. The sequence continues at coordinate 12,194 of CAKJTW010000386.1, read as the reverse complement.
GAAAAACACACTTTTGAATAACCAACAAATCACAGAAGAAATCCAAAGAAATCAAAATTTGCATAGAAACAAATGAAAATGAAAACACAACAACACAAAACCTGTGGGACACTATAAAAGCAGTGCTAATTGGAAAGTTCATAGAAATACAGGCATACCTCAAGAAACAAGAAAAAGTCAAATAAATAACCTAACTCTACACCTAAAGCAACTAGAAAAGGAAGAAATGGAGAACTCCAGGTTTCACAGAAGGAAAGAAATCTTAAAAATTAGGGCAGAAATAAATGCAAAACAAACAAAAGAGACCATAGCAAAAATGAACAAAGCCAAAAGATGGTTCTTTGAAAGGATAAATAAAATGGACAAACCATTAGCCAGACTCATCAAGAAACAAAGGGGAAAAAATCAAATCAATAATATTAGAAATGAAAATGGAGAGATCACAACAGACAACACAAAAATACAGTTCAGTTCAGTTCAGTTGCTCAGTCATGTCCGACTCTGCAACCCCATGAATCTCAGCACGCCAGGCCTCCCTGTTCTTCACCATCTCCCGGAGTTCACTCAGACTCACGTCCATCGAGTCCGTGATGCCATCCAGCCATCTCATCCTCGGTCATCCCTTTCTCCTCTTGCCCCCAATCCCTCCCAGCATCAGAGTCTTTTCCAATGAGTCAGCTCTTCTCATGAGGTGGCCAAAGTACTGGAGTTTCAGCTTTAGCATCATTCCTTCCAAAGAAATCCCAGGGTTGATCTCCTTCAGAATGGACTGGTTGGATCTCCTTGTAGTCCAAGGGACTCTCAAGAGTCTTCTCAACACCACAGTTCAGAAGCATTAACTCTTCAGCACTCAGCCTTTTCACAGTCCAACTCTCACATCCATACATGACCTCAGGAAAACCATAGCCTTGACTAGACGGACTTTAGTCAGCAAAATAATGTCTCTGCTTTTGAATATGCTATCTAGGTTGATCATAACTTTTCTTCTGAAGAGTAAGTGTCTTTTAATTTCATGGCTGCAGTTACCATCTGCAGTGATTAAGTACAAAGGATCATAAAAGACTACTATCAGCAATTCTATGCCAATAAAATGGACAATGTGGAAGAAATGGACAAATTCTTAGAAAAGTACAACTTTCCAAAACGGAACCAGGAAGAAACAGAAAATCTTAACAGACTCCTCACAAACACAGAAATTGAAACTGTACTTAGAAATCTTCCAGCAAACAAAAACCCAGGTCCAGATGGCTTCACAGCCGAATTCTACCAAAAATTTTGAGAAGGTAAAACCAATCCTACTCAAACTCTTCCAGAAAATAGCAGAGGAAGGTAAACTTCCAAACTCATTCTATGAGGCCACCATCACCCTAATACCAAAACCTGACAAGGATGCCACAAAAAAGAAAGAAAGAAAGAAAGAAAACTACAGGCCAATATTACTAATGAACATAGATGCAAAAATCCTTAACCAAAGTCTTGCAATCAGAATCCAGCAACACATTAAAAAGATCATACACCATGACCAACTGGGCTTTATCCAAGGGATGCAAGGATTCTTCAATATCCACAAATCAATCAATGTAATTCACCACATTAACAAATTGGAAAATAAAACCATATGATTATAGATGCAGAGAAAGCCTTTGACAAAATTCAACATCCATTTATGATAAAAAAACTCTCCAGAAAGCAGGAATAGAAGGAATGTACCTCAACATAATAAAAGTTATATATGACAAACCCACAGCAAACATTGTCCTCAATGGTGAAAAACTGAAAGCATTTCCCCTAAAGTCAGGAACAAGACAAGAGTGCCCACTTTCACCACTACTATTCAAGATAGATCTGGAAGTTTTGGCCAAGCAATCAGAGCAGAAAAAGAAATAAAAGGAATCTAAATTGGAAAGGAAGAAGTAAACTCTCACTGTTTGCAGATGACATGATCCTCTACATAGAAAACCCTAAAAACTCCACCAGAAAATTGTTAGAGCTAATCGATGAGTATAGTAAAGTTGCAGGATATAAATTCAACATAAAGAAATTCCTTGCATTCCTATACACTAATAATGAGAAAGTAGATTAAAAAATTAAGGAAACAATTCCATTCACCATTGCAATGAAAAGAATAAAATTACTTTGGAATATATCTACCTAAAGGGGACTGGAATGCTAAAGTAGGAAGTCAAGAAACACCTGGAGTAACAGGAAAATTTGGCCTTGGAATTCGGAACAAAGCAGGGCAAAAACTAATAGAGTTTTGCCAAGAAAATGTACTGGTCATAGCAAACACCTTCTTCCAACAACACAAGAGAAGACTCTACACATGGATATCACCAGATGGTCACCAATGAAATCACATCGATTATATTCAATGGAGCCAAAGATGGAGAAGCTCTATGCAGTCAACAAAAACAAGACCAGGAGCTGACTGTGGCTCAGATCATGAACTTCTTTTTACCAAATTCAGACTCAAATTGAAGAAAGTAGGGAAAACCACTAGACCATTCAGGTATCACCTAAATCAAATCCCTTATGATTATACAGTGGAAGAGAGAAACAGATTTAAGGGACTAGATCTGATAGAGTGCCTGATGAACTATGGAATGAAGTTCGTGACATTGTACGGGAGACAGGGATCAAGACCATCCTCATGGAAAAGTAATGCAAAAAAAGAAAAATGTCTGTCTGGGGATGCCTTACAAATAGCTGTGAAAATAAGAGAGGCAAAAGCAAGGGAGAAAAGGAAAGATATAAGCATCTTAATACAGAGTTCCAAAAATAGCAAGAAGAGATAAGAAAGCCTTCTTCAGAGATCAGTGCAAAGAAATAGAGGAAAAGAACAAAATGGGAAAGACTAGAGATCACTTCAAGAAAATTAGAGATACCAAGAGAACATTTCATGCAAAGATGGGTTTGATGAAAGACAGAAATGGTATGGACCTAACAGAAGCAGAAGATATTAAGAAGAGGTGGCAAGAATACACAAAACTTTACAAAAAGATCTTCATGACCCAGATAATTGTGATGATGTGATCACTCATCTAGAGCCAGACATCCTGGAATGTGAAGTCAAGTGGGCCTTAGAAAGCATCACTACGAACAAGGCTAGTGGAGGTGATGGAATTCCAGTGGAGCTGTTTCAAATCCTGAAAGATGCTGTTGTGAAAGTGCTGCACTCAATATGCCAGCAAATTTGGAAAACTCAGCAGTGGCCACAGGAATGTAAAGGTCAGTTGTCATTCCAACCCCAAACAAAGGCAACTCCAAAGAATGCTCAAGCTACCGCACAATTTAACTCATCTCACATGCTAGTAATGTTCAAAATTCTCCAAGCCAGGCTTCAGCAATACGTGAACCATGAACTCTGTGATGTTTAAGCTGGTTTTAGAAAGGGGGGACGAACCAGAGATCAAATTGCCAGCATCCGCTGGATCATGGAAAAAGAAAGAGAGATCCAGAAAAACATCTATTTCTGCTTTATTGACTGTGCCAAAGCCTTTGACTGTGTGGATCACAATAAACTGTGGAAAATTCTGAAAGAGATGGGAATACCAGACCACCTAACTTGCCTCTTGAGAAATCTGTATGCAGGTCAGGAAGCAAGTTAGAACTGGACATGGAACAACAGACTGGTTCCAAATAGGAAAAGGAGTACATCAAGGCTGTATATTGTCACCCTGCTTATTTAACTTATATGTAGAGTACATCATGAGAAATGCTGGACTAGAAGAAACACAAGCTGGAATCAAGATTGCCAGGAGAAATATCAATCACCTCAGATATGCAGATGACACCACCCTTATGGCAGAAAGTGAAGAGGAGCTAAAAGCCTCTTTATGAAAGTGAAAGAGGAGAGTGAAAAGTTGGCTTAAAGCTCAACATTCAGAAAATGAAGATTATGGCATCTGATCCCATCACTTCATGGGAAATAGATGCAGAAACAGTGGAAACAGTGTCAAACTTTATTTTGGGGGGCTCCAAAATCACTGCAGATGGTGACTGCAGCCATAAAATTAAAAGACGCTTAGTCCTTGGAAGAAAAGTTATGACCAACCTAGATAGTATATTCAAAAGCAGAGACATTACTTTGCCAGCAAAGGTCCTTCTAGTCAAGACTATGGCTTTTCCAGTGGTCATGTATGGATGTGAGAGTTGGACTGTGAAGAAGGCTGAGTGCTGAAGAATTAATGCTTCTGAACTGTGGTGTTGGAGAAGACTCTTGAGAGTCCCTTGGACTGCAAGGAGATCCAATCAATCCATTTGGAAGGAGATCAACCCTGGGATTTCTTTGGAAGGAATGTTGCTGAAGCTGAAACTCCAGTAGTTTGGCCACTTCATGAGAAGAGCTGACTCACTGGAAAAGACTCTGATGCTGGGAGGGATTGGGGGCAGGTGAGAAGGGGACGACTGAGGATGAGATGGCTGGATGGCATCACAGACTAGATGGATGTGATTCTGAGTGAACTCTGGGAGATGGTGATGATCAGGGAGGCCTGGCATGTTGCAATTCATGGGGTCACAAAGAGTCAGACACGACTGAGTGAACTGAACTGAACTGAAGAAAACTAAAGACCTATATGTAGAAAAACTGTAAAACACTGGTGAGAGAAATCAAAGAGGACACTAATTGATGGAGAAATATACCATGTTCATGCATTGGAAGAATCAGTATAGTGAAAAAGTGTATGCTACCCAAAGCAATCAACAGATTCAATGCAATCCCTATTAAGCTACCAGTGGTATTTTTCACAGAGCTAGAACAAATAATTTCACAATTTGTATTAAAAATACAAGAAACCTCGAGTAGCCAAAGCAATCTTGAGAAAGAAGAATGGAACTGGAGGAATCAACCTGCCTGATTTCAGACTCTACTACAAAGCACAGTCATCAAGACAGTGTGGTACTGCCACAAAGACAGAAATGCAGACCAATGGAACAAAATAGAAAGCCCAGAGACAAATCCACACACCTATGGACACCTTATCTTCAACAAAGGAGCCAAGAATATACAATGGAGTAAAGACAATCTCTTTAACAAGTGGTGCTGGGGAAACTGGTCAACCATTTGTAAAAGAATGAAACTAGAACACTTTCTAACACCATACAAAAAATAAACTCAAAATGGATTAAAGGTCTAAATTTAAAACCAGAAACTATAAAAACTCCTAGAGGAGAACATAGGCAAAACACTCTCTGACATAAATCACAGCAGGATCCTTATGGCCCACCTCTTAGAATACTGGAAATAAAAGCAAAAATAAACAAACAGGACGGAATTAAAATTAAAAGCTTCTGCACAAAAAAGGAAACTATAAGACTTCAGAATGGGAAAAAATAATAGCAAATGAAACAACTGACAAACACCTAATCTCAAAAATATACAAGCAACTCATGGAGCTCAATTTCAGAAATATAAATGACCCAATCAAAAAAATGGGCCAAAAACCTAAACAGACATTTTCCAGAGAAGATACATGGATGTCTAACAAACACATGAAAAGATGCTCAACATCACTCATTATTAGAGAAACGCAAATCAAGACCACAATGAGGTACCATTTCACACCAGTCAGAATGGCTGCGATCCAAAAGTCTACAAGCAATAATTGCTGGAGAGGGTGTGGAGAAAAGGGAACCCTCTTACACCGTTGGTGGGAATGCAAACTAGTACAACCACTATGGAAAACAGTGTGGAGATTCCTTAGAAAACTGGAAATAGAACTGCCTTATGACCCAGCAATCCCACTGCTGGGCATACCCACTGAGAAACCAGAATTGAAAGAGACACATGTACCCCAAATGTTCATCGCAGCACTGTTTATAATAGCCAGGACATGGAAGCAACCTAGATGTCTATCAGAAGATGAATGGATAAGAAAGCTATGGTACATATACACAATGGAGTATTACTCAGCCACCAAAAAATACATTTGAATCAGTTCTAATGAGGTGGACGAAACTGGAGCCTATTATACAGAGTGAAGTAAGCCAGAAAGAAAAACACCAATACAGTATACTAACGCATATATATGGAATTTAGAAAGATGGTAACGATAGCCCTCTATGTGAGACAGCAAAAGAGACACAGATGTATAGAACAGTCTTTTGCACTTTGTGGGAGAGGGAGAAGGTGGGATGATTTGGGAGAATGGCATTGAAACATGTATAATATCATGTAAAAATGATTTGCCAGTCTAGGTTCGATGCAGGATACAGGATGCTTGAGGCTGGTGTACTGGGATGACCCAGAGGGATGGTATTGGGTGGGAGGTGGGAAGGGGGGTTCAGGAATGGTAACTCATGTACACCCTTGGTGGATTCATGTTGATATACGGCAAAACAGTATCATAAAGTAAAATAAAGTAAATAAATAAATAAAACAAAGACACAGGGTGGCATCACTGACCTTGGTGATTCTTATCACCAGGAGAGAACAGGATGGATGTGGATGAAGGAGGTTTGTAGGCTGTAGACGTGTACTTGAGGAGGTCCTCATCTGATGGCCTAAACCAGACTGTTCTTCCTCCATATGTAGTTAAAATGACACAAGCACATGGGGAGGAGCACAAGCTCTGGAGTCAGGGACAAATACTGGCTCCTCTAGGTACCGACTGGGTTTGGATTCAAGTTCTGCTAGCTGGTAAGTGCGGGCTCTTAAGGTTGGGAAGCCCACTGTGCTTCCAGGGCCTTTGTCTGAAAGTTGAGGTGGGGATAGTACGATTCTCAGGGGCTGCTGCAAAGATGAACTATGACAGTGACAGTGTGGTCTGTGCGCTAGTGCCAGGCCCTGACCTGTTTGTAACCCGGTTAGAAATAAGTACAGGAAATTCAAGAAAGCTAGAAACACACAACCCTGTACTGCTGTGACATCTGCCCACAGGATGGGTGGGATCCTGAACTCCCTGGGGACAAGTGTCAGGGTTGCATTTGAGGGGTGGGGGAGGGGACCATGGCTGAGCTGCACACTAGCCGTGCACAGTGGATCATTGATTAGGTTGCAATGGGCTGAAAATGTAAAGTTAAATAAAGCTCATATTTAATCCCAGACAGGTGAAAAACACTGCTTTTGAACAATGCCGGATATGTAATTATCTGTCAATCAGTACTATGCTCTCCAGCCCTATCCTCTTTATTAATGGTTACCATCATATTTATCTTAAAATTAGAGCACACAGGCTTTCAAAAGGCCCTACTATACATTATCAATGCTTTTAATAGCATTAAAAAGTTAGAAATAATTAAATTCCTGTTCAAGTGTAAACTTTTTTTTTTTTTTAATCAAGTCTAAAAACAATACTGTGCATATATTTTACCAATTCTATTACTGAATCAACAGCATGGTCCTACTGTTGAAGAAGGTCCCTGGAAGCACAACAGGCCACTTTAAAACCTTCAGATTTTTTTTTAAACACAGGGTTTTATGTGTAAGCTGTTAACTTTCCTTTAAAAACAGAAAGAATGTGGATTAACTGAGCTTTTGCTTTTAAAACTAATGTTCTGAGGAAAGTGTTTCTTTTCCAAAAACTAAAACAGCAATGTGTGTTGAAAACTGTGAAAAATGTATATTTATTTTAATTTAGACCTAAAAAATAACATTATTAGAAGGAAGACCCAGTCCTGTGAGACTTCCACCTGTACTCCAGGCCCATCTGACTTGCCTTAGGAGTCAAACTGGGATTGTGTGATTTTTAAAAATAAAAACCAAGGATAAGACTTAGATACACTAGGAATGTTCTACAAGAAGTTTACATTGGATGATCCTGACTAAATTCACTCTTTCACTCAGCAAACATGCTCACTATTATCCATTCCAATAGGTGGAAGCTTTGGATATTCCAAACCAGTGTTTGATTCAAAAGCTTATCATATTTAACATTGAAAAACAGTTTTAAATTTAAATTTTTCAGATTCAGTTCAGTTCAGTCGCTCAGTCGTGTCCGACTCTTTGCGACCCTATAAATCGCAGCACGCCAGGCCTCCCTGTCCATCATCATCTCTCGGAGTTCACCCAGACTCACCATCCATCGAGTCTGTGATGCCATACAGCCATCTCATCCTCGGTCATCCCCTTCTCCTCCTGCCCCCAATCCCTCCCAGCATCAGAGTCTTTTCCAGAGTCAACTCTTCGCATGAGGTGGCCAAAGTACTGGAGTTTCAGCTTCAGCATCATTCCTTCCAAAGAACACCCAGGGTTGATCTCCCCTCAGAATGGACTGGTTAGATCTCCTTGCAGTCCAAGGGACTCTCAACAGTCTTCTCCAGAACCACAGTTCAAAAGCATCAATTCTTTGGCTCTCAGCCTTCTTCACAGTCCAACTCTCACATCCATACATGACCACAGGAAAAACCATAGCCTTGACTAGATGGACCTTATTTGGCAATGTAATGTCTCTGCTTCTGAATATACTATCTAGGTTGGTCATAACTTTTCTCCAAAGGACTAAGCGTCTTTTAATTTTATGGCTGCAGTCACAATCTGCAGTGATTTTGGAGCCCCCAAAATAAAGTCTGACACTGTTTCCACTGTTTCCCCATCTATTTCCCATGAAGTGATGGGACTGGATGCCATGATCGTCGTTTTCTGAATGTTGAGCTTTAAGCCAACTTTTTCACTCTCCTCTTTCACTTTCATCAAGAGGCTTTTAGCTCCTCTTCACTTTCTGCCGTCTGAGGTTATTGATATTTCTCCCGGCAGTCTTGATTCCAGCTTGTGTTTCTTCCAGTCCAGCGTTTCTCATGATGTACTCGGCATATAAGTTCAATAAGCAGGGTGACAATATACAGCCTTGACATACTCCTTTTCCTATTTGGAACCAGTCTGTTGTTCCATAACCAGTTCTAACTGTTGCTTCCTGACCTGCATACAGATTTCTCAAGAGGCAGGTCAGGTGGTCTGGTATTCCCATCTCTCTCAGAATTTTCCACAGATTATTGTGATCTACCCAGTCAAAGGCTTTGGTATAGTCAGTAAAGCAGAAATAGATGTTTTTCTGGAACTCTCTTGCTTTTTAGATGATCCAGCAGATGTTGGCAATTTGATCTCTAGTTCCTCTGCCTTTTCTAAAACCAGCTTGAATATCAGGGAGTTCATGGTTCACATATTGCTGAAGCCTGGTTTGGAGAATTCTGAGCATTACTTTACTAGCATGTGAGATGAGTGCAATTGTGCGGTAGTTTGAGCATTCTTTATCTAGACAAAAAAATGAGTCTCTGAGGTGGTGTTTTTATCACATTAAAAATGTTACAAGTAAATAATGATAAACAGAAGACTGGGGGCTTTTAAACCCTACATTTTTACAACACCAATTTTTTTTTTTTTAATCCATGAGTTTATACTAATTCCTATAAGACATAAAATAGATAGTAGGAAGAGAAAGCCCTTTTTGCAGTAGAAGGTCAACTCACAAATGTAGACAGATTGACAGAAAAATACCATATAGCAGCCATCCTTGTCATAAATAATTCAGACAAAATTCATCATTGTCTGAATATACGAGAGCCTGGTAGGCTGCAGTCCATGGGGTCGCTAGGAGTCAGACCCAACTGAGCAACTTCACTTTCTCTTTTCACTTTCATGCATTGGAGAAGGAAATGGCAGCCCACTCCAGTGTTCTTGCTGGAGAATCCCAGGGATGGGGAGCCTGGTGGGCCGCCGTCTACGGGGTCGCACAGAGTCGGACATGACTGAAGCGACTTAGCAGCCCCAGCAGCAGCTGAATATATGGTGAATGTTCATGGGTTGGGGGAGATACAGCATTTTATGGACTCAAAGTATCTTCTCAGATTAATTATTTAGGGAAGAACCGTATTTTCAAAGTGGAAAAGTCTGGCAAACACCTGGCTAAGCAAGTAACCAGAGTAAATATTATTAATAGTGAACCTACTGACACCCTTTGACTTTTTTTTCTTGTTTCTTTAAATATTTACTTAAGTATCATTGATTTACAATATCTTAATTTCTGTTGTACACCAGTGATTCAGTTATACATATACATACATTCCTTTTCATATAAGTTAAATAGGCAAGGTGACAATATACAGGTCATACTCCTTTCCCAATTTTGACCCAGGCAGTTGTTCCATGTCTGGTTGCTTCTTGACCTGCATACAGGTTTCTCAGGAGACAGGTAAGGTGGTTTTTAAGTTTTTTTGGTTTGTTGTGATCTGCAGAATCAAAGGCTTTAGCGTAGTCAATGAAGCAGAAGTAGATCTTTTCCTGAGCAGAAACCAAAGACCTACAAAGTCTGGAAATGGACTTCCTGGTCCTTTACAGAAAAATTCTGCCCACCCTGCCCCAGAGCTCTGCTGTTCTAAGTGTGGCCTGTGGACCAGCAGCATTGGCTGGCCCAGGAACCAGTTAGGACATGGAATCTTGTCTCTACCCTAGACCTACTGACTCAGAATCTCCAGATCCCAGGTGAGTCCTGCTCACAGTACAGTTTGAAAAGCACTGGTCTAGAGGCCATGCTTGGTCATCCTGCAGTTGCACACCCCCACACCCCCCCGCCAGGTGCAGGCATCCAGAGAGGACCAGGTGGCGTGACCACCTGGAGCCCTGCCCCTCCAGGCCATGCTCTGAGCACCCGGACCCTAGAATCTCTGCTCCCAGTGCCAGTGCAGGCTCCTTTAGGGGTCCATGTCCTAGCCTGACAAGTGGTCAAGATACAGATGTTTATGGGTGGGAAGAGGGTGGCCTGAGCTTAGACTTGAAGGATGGGAGTGCTTTTGCTTGAGCAGCAGATTCCTCAGGGCACAGAAAGGATCAGAGCCAGAGGTGGGAAGAGCAGGGGGGAGGGCTGGGGGATGGGTCGGCCCCTCCCTGTACTGTCCTACCTTCTGGCTTGGAGCTCAGTGTGCAAAACCCCCTGCCTGGTATTAATATTTAGGAAGGTGTACTTGACAGTTTTCTTTGATTGATTTATAACTTTTAAATATTTAAAAATACACTATGGCCTTCATTTGTACTCTTAACCCAAGGCTCACAGATGTGAGTGGCAGGTCTATTAAATGTTTCTCAGAGTGCTCACAGGACCTGCTGCATGCCAATCCCCCAATCCACTGGGATGTTTGATAAAAATTCAAATTCCCAGGCCCCACTGTGTGACCTCCTGGATCAGATCTTTGGGAACGGAGCCTAGTACTCTGCATTCTGACTCCCTACTCTGGTGACTGTGATCCACAGTAGGGCTACAGAAGTACTTGTAATTTGGGGAGGGGGAGAGGAACGTAGATAGGAGCTGCCACAAGTGGCGGGAAGTGTCAGGGAGAGAGAGGGAGGTCCCGGATCACAGGAAGGTGCTTATACCCTCCCCGTTTCTCTCATGAGTCCTCACAACCTGGCGTGACCCCATCCCCAGGAGCTGGCTGCAGGGAGAAGCTGCCAGAATGGGGCATGTGTGTCCTCCTGCCAACTGTGGGGCTCTCTGGAGTTGGGGGAGTGCCCTGCAGAAGGAGGGATCCAAATCAGGAGCAATAGGAGCAAAGGGGCTGTGAGTGCCTGGAGGGACCACGCAGACCCACCCGGGGAGCCGGGCTTAAGCCACTGGGCAGATCTCTGAACAGGATAGAACTCCGGGTCCTGCCAGGACATGGGAGGAGCTGGGACAGACTGTGGTCCCACCTGCTTTGATTCAGAGGCTGCATCTGTCAGTTAGGAGTCATATGACTTTAAGAAATTTCCTTAAGCTCTGTAGGCTTGCTTCCTTGTCTGTGAGATGGGGATCCTAACACCCTCTAGGCTTGTGTTGCAGGTTGTAATGAAGCAAAACACATCTTTGCTATACAGGGCAGAATACACAGCAGGACTGTTGCCATTTACTGTGAAGCTTGTCAACTTACAGCTCTGCACTTTCTGATGTTTTATATCACAGGCACTTGTCACTGGCTGTTAAGATCAATTTCCCTCAAACCACAGGCACAGGAAGGCTCCAGAAACAGGCATGTGCCAGACCTGCGCTTGGCCGGTGACCTAGAGCTCCCTGAACTTTCCTGTGCGGGAGACTCCTGAAGTTACTGCTGAGCTGCTCATCACATACAGTTCCCACAATTTCCCTCCCAGCAACCCACACCTTGGGAATCCTGCTCTTAGGGTTGTGATGAACTAAGGCTGTGCTTTATGAAACCTCCAGGGACAACTATACCATACTGAAAACAACCACCATGGAGCAGAATTCAGGCATCCAGGCGAGCAAAGG